>CM035274.1:5401247-5465243 GCA_020226075.1 Hydropotes inermis | reverse complement strand
GAGGGTGGGATGTTTCGAGGGAACAGCATCAAAACATGTATATTATCTAGGGTGAAACAGATCACCAGCCCAGGCTGGATGCGTGAAACAAGTGCTTGGGCCTGGTGCATTGAGAAGACCCAGAGGGATCGGGTAGAGAGGGAGGTGGGAGGGGGGATTTGGATGGGGAATACATGTAAATCCATGGCTGATTCATGTCAATGTATGACAAAAACCACTGCAATATTGTAAAGTAATTAGCCTCCAACTAATAAAAATACATGAAAAAAAAAATCTAAAAACAGGCCCATTTTGTGCATTTGTTTTATATTTGTTTTATTTTAAAGAAAGAGATTTTCTATCTAGAGAAACATGTGAAGTTAAGGGGGAGAGGCAAAAATCAAAAGAAATTTGTTTCATAGAAACCAAAGGAGCAGAGAATTTCAGTGAAGCAAAGAGGAGGGATCATTGTCAAATTACACAATTTAAGAATTCTTAAAGGAGAAATTGGATTCCACAGTGTATAAAAATGAGCCTGAGAAAGATAAGAGAGTGATAAGTGACTATCTATAGAGAGATATTTGTAAACAAGGAAGATCAAGGTAGAAGATGTTATAACATGTTTAGGTGCCAATAGAGAAGACACATTTATAGATAGGAGAAAAATACTGATTAAAATCCTAACAATAGTAGGAAATATGACCACAGACAAAAAAGAGATTAAATCTTGGCAAAGATAAAAATGAATTTTTCTACAATATAAGTAGAAAGAAATAAAGTTAAGAATTAATACGGTCTATAATTTTTGAGGACATTTATGGTTGGCAAGGAGTAAAGAGTGGATGGTTGCTGAATTTGCACAGACATCCTTGATAGATGAGGGAGGATAAGCTGAGAGACTTGAAAGAGCATGGGGTTTTGAAAATGGCATTGATATGAAGGATAGGAACTAAATACACACAAGAGACAACATCTTAAAACCACCTTGAGGGTTCATAGGATGAAACTGCTCACCAGTGGTGTGAGGGTTAAGCCTGTTGATCCTGCTGGCAGGCCTTGGTTTAATTTTGGTCCCTCCACTTGCTAATAGGACTTGGAACAAGTTACTGAACCATTCTGTAGCTACCTTTCCTCTAAAAGCACGATAATAATACCTATCCTAATATTGTGAGTATCTGTCAAATAAGAGTGGACCACTCACCAAACTACTGTAGCATTTGTGGTTATTTTGAAATGTTAACAGATCACAAAATCAAAATTCTGTATATAATCACTCAGGCTATGTCTCTTTGATGAAAGATGTCTTTTCATTTGTTTCTTACATTTTGGAGTTCCTTCAGTACAATATCAATCATATTCTGTGCTGTATGGTAAATCAATAGCATCAATAGTCTAAAAGCAACTGTGTATATATGTGTGTATGTGAGTGTGTGTGTATGTTTGAGCATGTTTGAGTTTGTGTCTGTTTGGGAATGTGCATGAGTGTGTAACTGTTTTAGCTATTCCATCATACCTCTTAGAATCATCTCCAAACATTAGACAGAAATATACTTGAGGAGAGGTACTTGATTACTCAGGTGTATTTTATTTTTCAAGCTCAAAAATATGCATTGGATTCTAAGCCTCAACATGATAAGTATTGATGCATCACTTCTACAATATGAGCATGCATTTGCTACTTGAAAGTTGCAGATATTATCACTTCTGAACCAACATTTAAATCATCTTATTCACTTCTGTTTTTCTGAACCTAAAACCAGGTCATTAAGTAATTTCAAACTTAAGCTTTAAGTTTACTACTTGAATCTCCCATTATACATTGTCAGTGTAACTTTATTTGATAACTTTTTAAAGCAAAAATCTCACCTGATATTTTTATGATTTATTTACAAAAAAAGTATATGAAGACATATATATGAACTTTGACTGATATAGTTTATCTCTCTGCTAAGTACACTTACTTACAAACATAAATTATATCAACAAAAGTTCTGGTAAATATAATATACAAAAATTATTTTAATATAAATACTTATAATGTGCAACACATACAAACACATATACTCACAAACATTTGCTTATATAAAAAGTACTTACTGTAACTTCCTAAGACCAAGGCACCACCATGAATAAAAATTACAGCTGGTCTCTGGGTTTCTCTCTTCCTCTTTGGCAAGTACAAACGTATTGGAATATCATTAAAGGTTGTATCCATCACTGTAACATTTTCATCTGAAATTGGTTGTGTATAGTCCAGTTTTATTATTATGGAAAACAATTCATCAAATCTTTTAAGGCCTATTTTTTCCAATATTGTAGACTGTCAAACAAAAAAAATTAGAACTTTAAATATTTCAGTTTTTAGTAATATCAATACACATAAATATATAATCAAAGAGGAAGAATAAAAAATGAATAATACCATAAAACTACTAGAACTCATCAATGAATTTGGTAAAGTTGCAGGTTACAAAATTAATACACAGAAATCCGTTTCATTTCTATACACTAACAACAAAAGATCAGAAAGAGAAATTTAAGAAGCAATTCCATTTACTGTTGCATCAAAAAGGATAAAATATCTAAGTATAAGCCTACCTAAAGACAAAAGACCTGTACTCTGAAAGGTATAAAATGCTGATGAAAGAAATCAAAGAAGACACAAACAGATGGAAAGATATACCATGTTTATGGATTGAAAGAATCAATATTGGCAAAATGACTATACTACCCAAAACAAACTACACATTCAATGAAATCCCTATCAAATTAACAATGGCATTTTTCAGAGAACTAGAACAAAAAAAATCTCAGAATTGTATAAGGAGACACAAAAGACCATGAATAGCCAAAGCAATTATTAAAAAGAAAAACAGCTGGAGGAATCAGGCTCCCTAATTAATACTACAGAGCAACAGTCATCAAACAGTATGGTACTGGCACAAGAAATAGAAATATAGGTCAATGGAACAGGATAGAAAACCCAGAAATAAACTCGGCACATATAGTCAATTAATCTGTGACAAAGGAGGCAAGACTACATAATGTAGGAAAGACAGTCTCTCAAAATTTGGTGCTGGGAAAACTGGACAGCCACATGCAAAGAAATGAAATTAGATCATTCTTTAACTTCATACTGGAGAAGGGAATGGCAATCTACTCCAGTATTCTTGACTGGAGAATCCCATGGACCAAGGAGGAGCCTGGCGGGCCACAGTCCATGGGGCTGCAAAGAGTCAGACATGACTGAGCGACTAACACACTAACTCTCTGCCCAAAAAACAAGCTCAAATGGATTAAAGGCCTAAATGTTAGACCAGACACTATAAAACTCTTAGAGGAAAACATAGGCAACTCTTAGAGGAAAACATAGGCAGAACACTCTCTGACATAAATCACAGCAAAATCTTTTTCAATCCATCTCCCAGAATAATAAAAATAAAAGCAAAAATAAACAAATGGTACCTACTCAAAAGCTTTTGCACAGCAAAGGAAACAATAAACCGAAAGACAACCCACAGATTGGGAGGAAATATTTGCAAATTATGTGACTGATAAGGGGTTAGTCTCCAGAATTTACAAACAGCTTACGACACTTAATAGCATCAAAAAAACCCACTCACAAAATGGACAGAAGACTTGAGTAGACATTTTTCTAAAGAGGACACACAGATAGCCAACAGGCACATGAAAAGACGTTCAACAGCACTAGCTATTAGAGAAATGCAAATCAAAACTACAATGAAATATCACCTCACATCAGTCGAAATGACTCTCATCAAAAAATCCACAAACAACAAATGCTGGAGAGGATGTGAAGAGAAGGGTACCCTCCTGCACTGTTGGTGGGAATGGAAATTCATAGAGCCACTATTGGAACAATATGGAAGTTCCTTAAAAAACTAAAAGTAAAGCTACCATGTGACCCTGCAATCCCACTCCTGGGCATATATCCAGGAAAGAAAAGGGCCTGAAAAGATACATGCACCTCAGTGTTAATTGCAGCACTATATACAATAACTGAGACATGAAAAAAACCTAGATGTCCATTGACAGGGGAATGGATAAAGAGGTGGTACATGTATACAATTAAATATAGCTCAGTCATTAAAAAGAGTGAAATAAGGCCATTTGCAGCAACATGAATGGACCTAGAGAGTGAAAGACTGAGTGAAGTAAGTCATGGAGAGAAAGAGAAATATTATATGACATCTCTTATATGTGGAATCTAAAAAGAAATGATACACATGAACTTACTTACAGAGCAGAAAGAGATTCACAGACTTAGAAAACATACTCGCATCTGCCCAAGGGAAGGGATAGTTAAGGATTTGGGGAAGGTCATGCAATACTGTTATATTTAAAATGGATAAACAACAAAAATCTATTTTATAGAACAAGAAACTCTGCTCAACATTATGTGCCAGCCTGGATGGGAGGGGTGTTTGGGGGAGAATGGATACATGAATGTATATGACTGAATCCCTTTTGTTCACCTGGAACTATCACAGCATTGTTAATTGGCTATATCCCAATAAAAATGTTTTTGATATTAAAAAATAAATAAATAAAATAATACTGTAGAGGTCTCATTGTACATCCTAACACATATACTATAGGTTGAGTTCAGTTCAGCTCACCTCAGTCACTCAGTAGTGTCTGACTATTTGCGACCCCATGAATCACATCATGCCAGGCCCCCCTGTCCATAACCAGCTCCCGGAGTTTACTCATGCCCATCGAGTCAGTGATGCCATCCAGCCATCTCATCCTCTGTCGTTCCCTTCTCCTCCTGCCCCCAATCCCTCCCAGCATCAGGGTCTTTTCCAATGAGTCAACTCTGCATCAGGTAGCCAAAGTACTGGAGTTTAAGCTTCAGCATCAGTCCTTCCAAAGAACACCCAGGACGGATCTCCCTTAGGATGGACTGGTTGGATTCCCTTGCAGTCAAAGGGAATCTCAAGAGTCTTATCCAACACCACAGTTCAAAAGCATCAATTCTTCTGAGCTCAGCTTTCTTCACAGTTCAACTCTCACATCCATACATGACCACTGGAAAAACCATAGCCTTGACCAAATGGACCTTTGTTGGAAAAGTAATGTCTCTGCTTTTTAATATGCTGTCTAGGTTGGTCATAACTTTCCTTCCAAGGAGTAATCATCTTTTAATTTCATGGCTACAGTCACCATCTGCAGTGATTTTGGAGCCCACAAAAATGAAGTCTGACACTCTTTCCACTGTTTCCCCATCTATCTGCCGTGAAATGATGCCACCAGATGCCATGATCTTAGTTTCTGAATGTTCAACTTTAAGTCAACTTTTTCACTCTCCTCTTTCTCTTTCATCAAGAGGCTTTTTAGTTCCTCTTCACTTTCTGCCATAAGGGTGGTGTCATCTGCAATTCTGAGGCTATTAATATTTCTCCTGGCAACCTTGATTCCAGCTTGTGCTTCATCCAGCCCAGCGTTTCTCATGATGTACTCTGCATATAAGTTAAATAAGAAGGGTGAAAATATACAGCCTTGACATACTCCTTTTCCTATTTGGAATCAGTCTGTTGGTCCATGTCTAGTTCTAACTGTTGCTTCCTGACCTGCATACAGGTTTCTTAAGAGGCAGGTCAGGTGGTCTGGTATTCCCATCTCTTGAAGAATTTTCCACAGTTTATTGTGATCCACACAGTCGAAGGCTTTGGCATAGTCAACAAAGCAAAAATAGATGTTTTTCTGGAACTCTCTTGCTTTTTTGATGATCCAGCAGATATTGGCAATTTGATCTCTGGTTCCTCTGCCTTTTCTAAAACCAGTTTGAACATCTGGAAGTTCATGGTTCATGTATTGCTGAAGCCTGGCTTGGAGAATTTTGAGCATTACTTTACTAGCATGTGAGACAAGTGCAATTGTGCGGTAGTTTGAGCATTCTTTTGGCCTTTCTTGGGGATTGGAATGAAAACAGACCTTTTCCAGTCCTGTGGCCACTGCTGAGTTTTCCAAATTTTCTAGCATATTGAGTGCAGCACTTTCACAGCATCATCTTTCAGGATTTGAAATAGCTCAACTGTAACTCCATCACCTCCACTAGCTATGTTCGTCGTGATGCTTCCTAAGGCCCACTTGACTTCACATTCCAGGATGTCTGGCTCTAGGAGAGTGATCACACCATTATGATTATCTGGGTCATGAAGATCTTTTTTGTACAGTTCTTCTGTGTGTTCTTGCCACTTCTTTTAACAACTTCTGCTTCTGTTAGGTCCATACCATTTCTGTCCTTTTTTGAACCCATCTTTGCCTGAAATTTTCCCTTGATATCTCTAATTTTCTCGAGGAGATCTCTAGTCTTTCCCATTCTGTTGTTTTCCTCTATTTCTTTGCATTGATCGCTTTCTTATCTTTCTTATCTCTCCTGGCTATTCTTTGGAACTCTGCATTCAAATGGGAATATCTTTCCTTTTCTCCTTTGTTTTTCACTTCTCTTCTTCTCACAGCTCTTTTTAAGGCCTCTTCAGACAACCATTTTGCCTTTTTGCATTTCTTTTCCGTGGGGATAGTCTTGATCCCTGTCTCCTGTACCATGTCATGAACCTCCGTCCATAGTTCATCAGGCTGTCTATCAGATCTAGTCCCTTAAATCTATTTCTCACTTCCACTGTATAGTCATAAGGGATTTGATTTATCTTGTACCCGAATGGTCTAGTGGTTATCCCTACTCTCTTCAGTTTAAGTCTGAATATGGCAATAAGAAGTTCATGATCTGAGCCACAGTCAGCTCCTCATTTTGTTTTTACTGACTGTATAGAACTTCTCCATCTTTGGCTGCAAAGAATATAATAAATCTGATTTCAGTGTTGACCATCTGATGATGTCCATGTGTAGAGTCTTCTCTTGTGTTGTTGGAAGAGGGTGTTTGCTATGAACAGTGCATTCTCTCAGCAAAACTCTATGAGCCTTTTCCCGGCTTCATTCTGTACTCTAAGGCCAAATTTCCCTGTTACTCCAGGTGATTCTTGACTTCCTACTTTTGCATTCCAGTCCCCTATAATGAAAAGTACATCTTTTTTGTGTGTTAGTTCTAAAAGGTCTCGTAGGTCTTCATAGAACCACTCAACTTCAGCTTCTTCAGCATTACTGTTTGGGGCATAGGCTTGGATTACCTTGATATTGAATGGTTTGCCTTGGAAACAAGCAGAGATCATTCTTTCGTTTTTGAAATTGCATCCAAGTACGCATTTCAGACTCTTTTGTTGACCATGATGGCTACTCCATTTCTTCTAAGGGATTCCTGCCCACAGTAGTAGATACAATGGTCATCTGAGTTAAATTCACCCATTCCGGTCCATTTTAGTTCGCTGATTCCTAAAACGTCGACATTCACTCTTGCCATCTCCTGTTTGACCACTTCCAATTTGCTTTGATTCATGGACTTAATATTCCAGATTCCTATGCAATATTGCTCTTTACAGCATCAGACCTTGCTTCCATCACCAGTCACATCCACAACTGGGTGTTGTTTTTGCTTTGACTCCATCCCTTCATTTTTCTGGAGTTATTTCTCCACTGATCTCCAGTAGCATATTTGGCACCTACCGACCTGGGGAGTTCCTCTTTCTGTATCCTATCATTTTGCCTTTTTATACTGCTCATGGGTTCTCAAGGCAAGAATATTGAAGTAGTTTGCCATTCCCTTCTCCAGTGGACCACATTCTGTCAGGTGCTTCTAAATAAATCCACATATATAGTGTTTTTTTGTTTGTTTGTTTTTCTTTTATAGTATTTTTTAAATGAGTAATCTGATCAATTTACTTGCAGCTTATCTTATATTGGTCTACTTATTTCTTAATTATAAATTATAAATTTTATCTGAAAAATTATTTAAGAAAAGATTTTCAACTTCTTTGGGTATTCTAAATATTTACATTTACTCATTATAATTTAATTTATACAAAATTTCATAAAGTGTATAGTTATGACTTTACTGATAAAACTATGCCCATTTTCTTAACTGCAAACACATTCCTGTTTTTAATAAAGATTTGGAGGAAAAAAAACACTATTTGTAAATTTTATGCTATTGGAATCAAACTCTCTTTACTGTTTTTGGTAGGCTTCTAATATCTTTGTAGTACCTTCCACTGAATAGTCAAAAAAAAAAGAATTGTAAAAGATTGTGGATGAAAAGAACGTTACACAGCATTTATTATTATAGCTCTCTGAGGTTGCTAAAATTTTATGACTTATTAAAAAATCATATAAGCAGTCTGCTTTAATGATGAGGATAGTGAGACCTAGAAAGTTCCAGTTTCTGACCCAAGCTAGATGCCTAGTAATTGACAAGATGTAAATACATTTTTCTAGACCACTGCGATATATACTACTTGTACTACTCTACATATAATTTATGGCTAAATTATGTTTTACAAAAGAGCCTATAAGAAATGGAGCAGAGAAAAATATTAAGAGATTGAACAATCAGAGAAAAAAAAGAAATAAAAGGAATCCAGATTGGAAAAGAAGTAAAACTCTGTTTTCAGATGACATGATCCTCTACATAGAAAACCCTGACAATACCACCAGAAAATTATTAGAGCTAATCAGTGAATAAAGGAAGTTATAGGATATAAAATTATTATAAAAAGAATGAAACTAGAACACTTTCGAATACCATACACAAAAATAAACTCAAAATGGATTAGAGATCTAAATGTAAGACCAGAAACTATAAAACTCCTAGAGGAAAACATAGAAAGAACACTCTCTGACATAAATCACAGTGAGATCCTCTATGACCCAACTCCCAGAGTAATGGAAATAAAAGCAAAAATAAACAAATGGGACCTAATTAAACTTAAAAGCTTTTTCACATTGAAGAAACCAAGGCAAAAAGACAGCCTTCAGAATGGGAGAAAAACAATAGCAAATGAAGCTACTGACAAAGAATTAATCTCCAAAACATACAAGCAGCTTATGCAGCTAAATACCAGAAAAATAAACCACCCAAACAAAAAATAGGAAAAGGAGTATGTCAAGGCTGTATATTGTCACCTACTTATTTAACTTATATGTAGAGTACATCATAAGACACGCTGGGCTGGAGGAATCACAAGCTGGAATCAAGATTGCCAGGAGAAATATCAATAACCTCAGATATGCAGATGACATCATCCTTATGGCAGAAAGTGAAGAAGAACTAAAGAGCCTCTTGATGAAAGTGAAAGAGGAGAGTAAAAAAAATTGGCTTAAACCTCAACATTCAGAAAACTAAGATCACGGCATCCAGTCCCATCACTTCATGGCAAATAGATGGCGAAACAGTGTCAGACTTTATTTTGGGGGGCTCCAAAATCACTGCAGATGGTGACTGCAGCCATATTAAAAGATGATTACTCCTTAGAAGGAAAGTTATGACCAACCTAGACAACATACTAAAAAGCAGAGACATTACTTTGCCAACAAAGGTCCATCTAGTCAAGGCTGTGGTTTTTCCAGTGGTCATGTATGGATGAGAGTGTTGGACCATAAAGAAAGCTGAGCTCAGAAGAATTGATGCTTTTGAACTTTGGTGTTGGAGAAGTCTCTTGAGAGCCCCTTGGACTGCAAGGAGATCCAATCAGTCCATCCTAAAGGATATCAGTCCCGGGTTTTCATTGGAAGGACTGATGTTGAAGCTGAAACTCCAATACTTTGGTCAGCTGATGCGAAGAGCTGAGTCATTTGAAAAGACCCTGTTGCTGGGAAAGATTGAGGACAGGAGGAGAAGGGGTGGCAGATGGTGAGATGGTTGGATGGCATCATCAACTCAATGGACATGGGTTTGGGTGGACTCCAGGAGTTGGTGATGGACAGGGAGGCCTGGTGTGCTGCAGTTCATGGGGTCGCAAAGAGTCAGACACGACTGAGTGACTGAACTCAATCAAAAAATGGGCCAAAGAACTAAACAGAAATGTCTCCAAAGAAGACATATAGATGGCTAACAAATACATGAAAAGATACTCAACATCACTCATAATCAGATAAACACAAATCAAAACCATAAATGAGGTACTATCTCATGCCAGTCAGAAAGACTGCCATCAAAATGTCTCTAAATAACAAATGCTGGAGAGGGTGTGGAGAAAAGGGAGCCCTCTTACACTGTTGGTGGGAATGCAAACTAGTATAGCCACTATGGAGAAGAATGGAGATTCCTTAAGACTTGGATATAGAACTGCCACACGACCCAGCAATCCCACTGCTGGGCATACACACCAAAGAAACCAGAATTGAAGGAGACACATGTATACCAATGTTCATTGCAGCATTGTTCACAATAGCTAGGACATGGAAGCAACCTGGATGTCCATCAGCAGACGAATGGATAAGAAAGCTGTAGTAAACATAAACACAATGGAATATTCAGTTCATTTCAGTTCAGTTCAGTTGCTCAGTCATGTCCGACTCTTTGTGACCCCATGAATTGCAGCATGCCAGGCCTCCCTGTCCATCACCAACTCTGGGAGTCTCCTCAAACTCATGTCCATTGAGTCAGTGATGCCATCCAGCCATCTCATCCTCTGTCGTCCCCTTCTCCTCCTGCCCTCAATCCCTCCCAGCATCAGGGTTTTTTCCAATGAGTCAGCTCTTCCTATGAGGTGGCCAAAGTACGGGAGTTTCAGTCTCAGCATCAGTCCTTCCAAAGAACACCCAGGACTGATCTGCATTAGGATGGACTGGTTGGATCTCCTTGCAGTCCAAGGGACCCTCAAGAGTCTTCTCCAACACCACAGTTCAAAAGCATCAATTCTTTGGTGCTCAGCTTTCTTTATAGTCCAACTCTCACATCCATGGCCAGGTTCAAACTATTACCTTGACTTCTACTAGCTTCAAAGATTCCTGAAAATTTAACAATAGATTCTTTTGAGCTGAAATATTATATTTGTATGTATCTGCTAACATATGTTAGTATATAGAGTGAAAAGGATTAATATATGTTTACATGAACATGTTTTCTGAATATCAGAGGAAATTACTTCTTTTGTTTCACATTACTCATTATTCTAAAGAGCCAGTGGCTTTCTGTGACCTATGTCATAATATAATGAATCAAATTATAATTTCATCAAAATTAGCCATTTATCAGTGTTCTTTTGAAGCTGGAAACACTTAATTTTCAGACAATAATGCGATGCCATGAATAGCAGCACGCCAGGCCTCCCTGTCCATCACCAACTCTTGGAGTTTACTCAAACTTATGTCCATCGAGTTGGTGGTGCCATCCAGCCATCATCCTCTGTCATCCCCTTCTCCTCCTGCCCACAATCTCTCCCAGAATCAGGGTCTTTTCCAGTGAGTCAACTCTTCCGCATGAGGTGGCCAAAGTATTGGAGTTTCAGCTTCAGCATCAGTCCTTCCAAAGAACACCCAGGACGGATCTCCCTTAGGATGATCTGGTTGGATCTCCTTGCAGTCCAAGGGACTCTCAGGAGTCTTCTCCAACACCACAGTTCAAGGGCATCAACTCTTCTGCACTCAGCTTTCTTCACAGTCCAACTCTCACATCCATACATGACCACTTGTCCCATTACTTCATGGCAAATGGATGGGAAAAAAGTAGAAGCAGTGACAGATTTTATTTTTTTTTGCCTCCAAAATCATTGCAGAGTTGACTGCAGCCATAAAAATTGCTTGCTCCTTGGAAGGAAAGCTATGACAAACCTAGACAGCATATTAAAAAACAAAGATATCTCTTTGCAAACAAAGTGACATAGCTATAGTCAAAGTTATGATTTCTCCATTTGTAATGTATAGATGTGAGAGTTGTACCACAGAGAAGCCTAAGCACCAAAGAAGTGATGCCTTCAAATTGCGGTACTGGAGAAGGCTCTTTAGAGTTCCATGGACTGCAAGGAGATCAAACCAGTCAATCCTAAAGGAAATCAACTCTGAATAATCATTGGAAGTACTGATGCTGAAGCTGAAGCACTAATACACTGGCCATCTGATACAAAGAACCAACTCATTAGGAAAGACCCTGGCTCTAGGAAAGACTGAAAGCAAAAGAAGAGGGCCACAGAACATGAAATGGTTAGATAGCATCACTAACTCAAGGACAAGAACCTGAGCAAAGTCTGGGAGAGTGAAGAAAGCCTGGCGTGCTGTAGTCAATGGGTTTGCAAAAAGTCTGACACAACTTAGCACTGAACAACAACAAATGACTTGCATCTCTAATAAGAAGAACTCTCTATAGTTAAAAATAGCAAAACAAAGAACCAATCTTTCAAAATGGAGGAAAAATTAAACATGCATGTCACCACAAAAACATGGAATAAGATATAGACACAAGAAACAATGCTCAATACTTGTAATCATAAAGGAAATGCAAATGTGTACCACAATTGAATATTTTGAAACAATAATTAAAATTGCTCTTAAAATAATTGAAAATATTAAGTGTAGACAGGACACAGAACAACTAAAACTTTCACATTTTGCTGGTCTGAATGCCAAATTATACTTTAAAAAACAATTCTTTAAAAAACAATTAGGCAGTTTGCTATATGTTAAATATACATTTATAATATGACTCAGAACATCTAATTCTAGGTATTTACCTGGTAGAAATTGAAATTTTTGCTTATTTAAAATCCTGTACATGAGTGCTTTTTCAGCTTTATTCATATCCACTCCAAAGTGGGAATAACCCAAATATCTTTCAACTGTTTATTTAGGATAAGCCATGATACATCCAGCTTCCCTTGTGTCTCAACTGGTAAAGAATCTGCCTGCAGTGCAGGAGACCTGGGTTCAATCCCTGGGTTGGGAAGACCCTGGAGAAGGGAAAGGCTACCCACTCCAGTATTCTGGCCTGGATAATTCCATGGATTGTATAGTCCATGGGGTGGCAAAGAGTCAGACACGACTGAGTGCCTTTCACTTTCACTTTCATGATACAACCACATAATGGAATACTACACAGCTTTAGAAAGGATTGAACTTGTGATACTCTCAGTGCATGGATTACTCTATAATATATCTTTTTTTTTTTTTTTGGCTGTGCAGGGTCTTTGTTGCTGTGTATGCTTTCTTTAGTTGCAGTGAGTGCAGGCTACTATAACGGCAGTGTAGGGGTTTCTCACTGCGGTGACTTGTCTTGTAGAAGAGAATGGCCTATGCAGTGCATGTGGAATCTTCTCGGACCGGGATCAAATCCAGGTCTCCTGCATTGGCAGGTGAATTTTTAACCACTGAACCACAGGGAAGTCTCTCAAATGTATTATGTTTAGTGAAATCCATTAAGCTGGATGCATGATTCACATGCAGATGAACCCATCTGAGCTTCCCAGGTGGCTCACGGTAAAGAACTCACCTGCAATGTGGGAGACACAGGAGACATGGGCAGGATCCCTGGGAGAAGAAGATCCCATGGAGAGGGGAATGGCAACCACTCCAGTGTTCTTGCCTAAAGAATCCCATGGACAGAAGCCTATCAGGCTACAGTCCATGGGGTCTCAAAGAGTCAGAAATAACTGAAGTGACTGAACACACACACACACACACGAACCCATTTATGATATTTCAGAAACACAAAGTGTACAGGCATACAATGATCAGCAGTTACCAGATGTTTAGGGTGTGGAAATGTTTACTAAAAAGGGAAGCCTGAGGTGATTTGGGGGGTTATGTTTTCATATTTTGATTTTGGTGCTGGTTACATGAACCTCTACCTATATTAGACTACATAGGACTTTATAACCAATAGGCTGACTTTTATGCAAAGCTAAAATAAAATTTAAAATTTGGCATAGTGTTGAAGAAAAGTAGTCTGAATATAGACTGTATGGTTTGATTCTCAATTCTCAAAATTATTACCTATGTGTCTTTGGTTTTCTTATTCCCTGTGCCTCATTTTCCTCATTATAAAATGAGGATAACTATAGTGACTTCTTCAAAGTGCAATTATAAGTGTTAAATCATAGTTTTAAGGAAATTTAAGCAGGACAGGGTACATCATAAAAGCCCAGTAAATTTTAGATTTTTTCATTGTCAGTATATGTGAAAAATACTCAAATATTTTCATTGCTGGTTGAAGATAATCATAGTGAAGATAATTTCAATTTAGCAGATATACCACTTTAAAGTGAATTCTACTTAATGCACTGTGGTGACATGAATGAGGAGAAAGTCCAAAAAGGAGGGGATATATGCATGTAAATGGGTGATTCATCTTTCTGTACAGTAGAAACTAGCACAGTCCTGTAAAGCAACTATACTCTAATAAAAATAATTTAAGAAATTAACTTTTTTAGGGTTTTTGCCCCTCATTTCTGATAACTCTGATGATGGGAGTAGATACTTACTGGATTTCTACTGAACAAACAGCAGTTACCGTGTTAGACCTCACTACATGCTATCTTGGAAAACATGCCCTCCTGTTCTAATAGTAATGCTGCAATTAGTTTATAGATTTCTCACTTTGCAGTTGAAGAAATTGAGCCACAGAAAAATAAGGTAGACTCTCTTAAGATCTGGATTTTAAATTCATGTTCTTTCTTCTACTTTATGCAGCCAATAATATGAATGTCTAACTCTGTAGTCTTGTTTTTCCACATCATTTGATCAAGAATTGGTGCACATTATAAAATTTACTTAATGACAATAAGAAAGTGATTGTCACTTGAGCAATTATAAGCTGATTGATTGCTAAAATAATTTGCATGTATAGTCAAGCAAATGCAAAAGCTGTTTCTATTTTACATGTGCAATATTTTAATTCTGTTTTGCATTTGATAAACTAGAAGTTGAATTCTACAGTTGCAAGGTTTCAGAATGTACTAACATTGATGAAGCAGGGCAGTAAGTAATCATTAGTTACTCTGAAGTTTAAAGTTATAGAAGCTCTTCAGACAATAACATGGCAGTTTCTCTGTAGGGCTGGCACTTGCTGATTTTTCTCTCTAATCCAGTGAATGGAAAGGTGAAGCATTCACAATAAGAGGGAACACTGAAGGCAACAGGCCAAGAGGCACACTTTTAACTTCAGGCAGGAGATACCTTGGGATCTAGTTTGACAGATCTGTCATCTTCTCTGGGTAGCACACCAGACAGCCACTTCCTGGTATGACACACTGCTCTCTCTTCTCTGATCACTTACTGTCTGTTGATGCATTGTCCTTCAAACTTCCTATTGTTCACATCATTTATAAGGCCTCCAGTTAGCAGCATGCTTTGATAAGGGAGCCTAATACTTTCCGTGAGGTAGATCTTAGTTCAAATTCTAGTATTGTCACAAAAAAATCTAAAATGTAGCAATTTAGTATTGAACATAGACAGAAGCAGTGGTTTTCAAAGTATGAGCTTCAAATTCTTGTGGGTCTCTGAGAGATATTCAGGAAATTCACATAATACTTTGATACTTCCTGCCTTTTTTAAAAGTCCAATTTCCTCATGAGCATGTAGTGGAATTTTCTAGAAGCTACACGACATGTAATATTGCAACAAGTTAAATGCAAAAGCAGATGGTGACTCCAGCTCTCTTCCATAAAGTGAGACATAAATGGGATTTGCAAGAATGGAAAACAATATCACTGTTGTTTATTTTAACTTCTAATAGGTTTGTTATATTAACATCATTATCATTATTAAGTGCATTGATTTCTTTCTCTTTTTCTTTTTTTTTTTTTTGCCACACTGCGGGGCATGCAGGATCTAAGTTCTGCTACCAGGAATTGTACACAGGCCCCCTGCAATGGAAGTGTGGAACCTTAACCACTGGACTACCAGGGAAATCCCTGAATTGTATTCTAATGAGGTCAGTTTCTAATGCAAATACTAATAACTATTACCCACATTACAAAAGCTAATTGAGTCTCAATATTTAAAAGGTATAGGTATAGAAGCTAAAAACTTCAAAAATTACTGAGACACTAAAACAATACTGGCACTAAATGTACATTGAAATATAAAAATATAATCAGTATACAGGAGTAAGTTTAAGAAAATACATGATTAGTTTTTCTCAGAAATATAAAATATAAATTGCTTTAAAATCCCTTAAATTCTCCACTTAAATAATGTTATTTCTTTTATTCTTGGCACAGTATATTTTGTATTTATTTTACCAGCAAAATTTTATCTCCCATGTTTTATACAGATTCAATAGTTTATAATGATTTATTAAATTAAACAGATTTATAATATTTGAATGATTTATCCTAAAAAAAAAGTCATTTTCAAAATACTAATTACAAGAAACTTTACATGTGCTTGTATCAAGGAATCCCAATTCCCTGGGGAAAAAGTTACCATAAGTGAAGTAGCTTTTGTAGCAGCATCCATGATCCTTACTTTCCAGGGTTCTTCAATGTTTTCTGGCATTGGTGTATAGATGTAAAAAGCAAAAAGAATACAAATCAGTCCAAAGCATAAAATTTTGTACCCCATGATATTCTTTTCACAACCTCTGGGTAGTGATGATACAATGTCACCATATATATATGGAAATGCTAAGTAGTAGGACAAAGGTACATGACAGTCTCTCAAGTAATCTGACTATGTTAACCATGCTGACCTAACATTCAGTTCCAAGATTAACAATGACCGGTTGCAACTGGTTCAACAGTTACACACACACTCTATCTGAAACACAGTTCACAATATGTCTCATGAAACATGCAGACAGAATAGCAAAGAATTTAGAACATTGACAGAAGCTCTTTCATCCTGTGACACTATCATTGACTCAGCACAATAAATTTTATTATGAGTCTAAACAGAGCACAAGATAAACCATAAAGTCTGTTTCTCCTATTATTATTTTGCAAAGATTAATGTGAAGAGCTTGAATCTCTTTCCAAAACAGAAATAGAGACACATACATAGAGAACAAAACATTTATACTCCAAGAGGGGGAGGAAGAAGTAGATTGATATGTATACTTTATACTATATATAAAAAAAGATAACTAAAAAAAACTACTGAATAGTGTAAAGGAAAAAAAAAAGATTAAAAACAAACACACACACACACACACACACACACACACACACAAAATCCCCCAACGCCTGTCAGGTAATATTTAATCATGCTGATGGCTAATACCTTTGTCATACATTATTACAAAATTAAAATCCACTTTGGTCAACTGAGCTTTAGACAAGAATAGTGGAACCTAGTATTATTGGCAGAATTAATTCATCCAGGCCAGAAACACTTATAAAGTGTTTCCTTACATTGAAAGCGAACATTTTTAATCGATTTAGTTGGCTGATCATGCAAAAAGTATGTATTCATTAAACAAACATTTATTGCATACCTTATATATGCTAAGTACTGGACAAAATGGAAAGAAAACTGAGCAAAAATCTGTCATTTATCCATTCCTTTGTGTATCTTTTCTTAAATTACCTTTCTGATTTTCTAGTAAACCCTTAGTGGCACAGATGGTAAAGCATCTGCCTACAATGCGGGAGACCCGGGTTCAATCCCTAGGTTGGGAAGATCCCCTGGAGAAGGTAATGGCAACCCACTCCAGTACTCTTGCCTGGAAAATCCCATGGATGGAGGAGTATAGTAGGCTACGGTCCATGGGGTCGCAAAGAGTTGGACAGGACTGAGCGACTTCACATTCACTTTTTTGACTTCCATTTTCCTTAAGACCATTTTTGGGGAGTTTTTTCATAAAACCTCTAGTTTGGGGCCTCTCCCATTTCTCCATTCATTTTGCAACAGAAGTTATTATTCTTACTGTATTGCTGTTTTATCCCCATGCCATCATTTCTTGCCACAACCCTGCTTTATTGTCTATCTAAGCATCAGACTGAAAGGGGTAAAGATGATTATTCTAAAACAGTTGAAGAATAAGAACCACATAGGTGGAAGAGGATAAGAAGGCTAATGGAAAAGTCAACATTTTGAAATATCAGTCTAATTTTGCACACTCATCCTTTCACATCTTCTTTGGAACTTTGCTGACCCTGGCCTCCTCCCCAGTGGCTAGCTCTTTTTCTCTTGATTTCTAAATGACTGAATATGCTATCAGAAAATAGAAAAAGTTATAAATTCTCCCTACATTCTTAAACCTAATCTCTTATATTAATAAAAAGAATTATTGATAAAGACATAAATTCATATGCTTTATTGCAATATGGAAGAGCTTCAAAGGCAGAAATAGCTCTCCTTGGTTGATGATTTTTCCCTCATGGATGTGGTGGTGAGGGAAGCTGATAAGCAGGTTGAAAGCAGAGAAATATTTCCCAATATTTCTTATGGGAAACATATTTCCCAATGTTTCTGATGTTGAAAGCAGGGAAATATTTCCCAATGTTTCTGAAGAAGTATCTGCCAAGCACAAGCCACTGCTGCTGCTGCTAAGTCGCTTCAGTCGTGTCCGACTCTGTGCGACCCCATAGGCAGAAACCCACCAGGCTCCCCCATCCCTAGGATTCTCCAGGCAGGAACACTGGAGTGGGTTGCCATTTCCTTCTCCAATGCATGAAAGCGAAAAGTGAAAGGGAAGTCACTCAGTTGTGTCCAACTCTTAGCAACTCCATGGACTGCAGCCTACCAGGCTCCTCCGTCCATAGGATTTTCCAGGCAAGAGTACTGGAGTGGGGTGCCATTGCCTTCTCTGGCCAAGCACATGAGACAGAGTTAAATATCAAAACTGTAGAAAACAGATGTGAATTGAAACTGATTAATGATACTACATAGTCACAACTCAGGTCAATTCCTGATTAGTTTGAAGTAATTAACCCTCACACTTGCTACAAAATATAGATACAGGTATGTTCATTCTTTGTAATAAAAATAAAATACAAAATTCTGTAAAGCAATTATCCTTCAATTAAAAATAAATAAATAAAAATTACTTCATTTTCAAAAATTCTTTTAAACACAATGTCTAGTACACACACATACACAAAAATTCAATGAATAAATCAGACTCACAGACAGCCCTGATATTGGAATTCACAACAACTGAGAAAGATGTTATAATAACTATTTTAAATACGTTAAAGAAATTAGTTAAAATGGAGAAACGTAGAAAAGTGTTGAATTCATCATAGGTAAATAAAAAGATTATAAAAAGTATTCTAGAATTAAAAATAAGATGTCTGATATAAAGGATGAATTGAGTGAACTAAGAAAAAGACATGAACATAAAGATATGGTAATATAAATTAGGCATGTGTGCAACATCAAATGGTCTAAAATATGTTTGAAGATTCCCAAGAGGACAGGAAATAATAAGTGGGGAAGAAACATACTGGAATAGATGTTGGATGAGAAATTTCTAAAATTCATGAAAGACACAAGCCCACAAGTCAAACAGCTCAGTGAACTGATGACAGTATAAATACAAAGGAAAACACATAGAAGTCACATCAGAGTTGTAACTGTTGAAAAGATGAAGACAAAAATCTTGAAATTAGAATTCTAAGATGACTGTCTGGGGTTTTTGGTTACTGGTATGAAAACAACTTATCCTAGTTATTCAATCGAGCACCAATGCAAATATTAATAAGAAAGAATTTGGCCGATGTTATTAAGGCTCCAAATCAGTTGACCTCAAACTTTCAATTACTGACATGAATACACAGAGGTCCAATGTCAACCAATGGGGGCAGATTCTAAATGTTCAGTGGCTCCCAGTCAACAGCTTGCAAGAAAATGGGTAAGTCTTACAACCATAAATAACTCTACTCAGGCAACAACCTAAAATAAGTTGAAGGAAGACTCTAAGCTCAGTTCTAACCAAAACCTTGATTTAAGCAATATAAAACTCAAATGGGTGAACCCACCCATACCATACAAGATCCACAAAGTTTTGAAGTGTTTGAATTGACTTAACCCATTAAATTAAATTTGTGGTAGCTTATTACACAGGAATGGGAACTTACACAAACATTAAAGAAACCCAATGAAGTGGGCAGGGACACATCATACTATTGAAGGAAATAGCAGGAAGAAGTTTGGGCAGTATTACTTACCAAGCAAAAGACACTGAAGAAAATAAAACACTATCTGAAAAGTATTGAAGATGTAAAAAGGAGTTGCTAATATAAAATTCTACACATGAAAAAATATATATATCCTTAAAGGGTAAATAAAGACAAAGATAACACAATTTGTCACCAGCAGATTTACTTTACAAGAAATACTAAGAAGCCTTCTTCAGAAAAGCCAAAATAATCCCAGAGAGAAATACCAGCAGGCAAGAAGAAACCAGAGAGGATGTGAGACAAGGATATCCATTCCCACCACTTTTTTTTACCGAAGGACTTACCCAGTGAAATAAGTCCAACAATTTGAGGCATGATGAAATAAAATTTGTATTTGGAGGCGGGACAAGAAAAAAATTAAACATTTCCTGTGTCCATCCTGGCCTCCTCTTTCTCATCCTCATGTGCAGTATGCATCTGCTTTCCACATTAACCAAACCTCTCAAAGACAGAAGTACCTGCTTACCATCGAGATCTTTTTTTTCCCCTTTCTGCAGACCCTAAATATGTAACTCCATAAAAGACCAGCATTCTTTCCCAACTCTGCAGGAGGTCATGGTGACTCGCTGCTCACTTTGTACAAGCTAACCTGTATTATGTATCCTCAAAGAACTTTATGTAAAATATTAGTATGTCATGTTGATGCACAATCCTTTGTCTCAAAAACGTGTATGGCTATGCCTTCAACTTCTAACTGGCAGAACAGTGCTCAGAGGTTTCTGAGAGCCTCTCTCCTGGGTTATATTCTTCACTTTAGCCCAAATAAAATTTCCTTTTCCTTATTGACTGTTCATTGAACATTGTTGACAGGCATCAAGATTGAAAACAAAAAATAAAATTTGTTATTTTTAAGTGATTCATTAATACTCACAGAGAATCCAAAAGAATACATCTTCTAGAAATGAAAATTTAGCAGGATTGTGGGGAATAAAATGTAAAATTATAAATATTACAAATCAATGTTCACAAAAAAAATTGGAAATGTGTTTTAAAAACATTTAAAATTCTATTCATTTTCTGGCCAAAATAGATGAATATGACAAATCTACTCTCCCTCCTAACTCACACAACCATCCCCACTCCCACTCAATTTGGAAATATATGAAACAATAGTTTGCAAGACACTGGAGATCAGGAAAAAGAGAGTAATTCCTAACAGATGAGAAATATGACTGTCCTAGCTTTCTGCCTTAGGAGAGTTTTCTGTGACATAGAGTAGAGAAAGAAGTCTGGTAGGAACACACAGAGGAAGGAATCTTTAGACACCAAGGTGCCTACAATTCACAAGACAGAAAATCATAGTTGGGAACATTGCTCAGAAAAAGAACTTCATGGATCTGTACCTGGCTTCCTTGAATACTGACTGGCACATTGCATGTGGGGTCACACATGGGGCACAGAAAAAGACCACCAGAAATGGTTAAAGAGTGACCCAGTGCTCACAGAGGGTTAGGAATCTTGTCTGTTCTAAAAACTACACTGGAAAATTTCGAGATTCGTGGACTATTAAATAGAGGACACAGAGGGTCTTCCCCTAGGACTGGGGAATAATTAGCTCTAGACTGAAGACTACTCTGGTTCTGTCTAACAAATCTTAAAAGCAAGATCTGAAGAATCAGACTTTTTAAAACAAAAATACTCAGCATACATAAAGGTAAGATTTACAGTTTTGAATGTCCAATACAAAATAACCCAGCATGTAAATATGTGGACAATAGAAACCCCATGATGAATACATAAATCAATGACTCAAAACTGAACAGCCTAGCACAAATGTCAGTAATAGTAGAAAAAGATATTTAATGAGTATGCATAACTGTATACCAAAATATTCTATGTTGTTTTGTTGTTTAGTGGCTAAGTCCCATCTGTGACTCTTTTTGACTCCATGGACTGTAGCCTGCAAGGCTCCTCTGTCCTTGGAATTTCCAAGGCAAGAATACAGGAGTGGGTTGCCATTTCCTTCTCCAGGGGATCTTCCCAACCCAGGGATAGAATCTGCATCTTTTTCATTGACAGGCAGATTCTTTATTGCTGAGCCACCAGGGGTGCCCAAAATGCTCTATATGATACATAGAAACATGAAGATACAAACACGAACCACATTGATGTGATCGTCTTCTTTTTCTTTTCTCTCTCTCTCTCTCTCTCTTTTTTTTTTTTTTTTTGGTAAGAAATATTTTTATGACTCAGAAAAGCGTTCAAAAATTTGCTATTACAATCTTAGGGGAAATTGAGGTTCCTGTGTTGGTCCTTAGGGTCCCAGGCTGTGCCCTGGGAGAAGCATGGATTTCTCATGTATGAAGTGGGTCTTCTATCTAAGTCTTAGAGCCTAGAGGTACCAGTTCACCCTCCAAGAGGAAACTCATTCACTTAATGGCTTACATTTTCCCCAATTCCAGTGCAAGAGCTGATCAAGAACCACATATTCAAAGGCTTCCACAGCAGCCTGGAAGATACACTCAAAACCATCAATTTATCAAGATGGAAATTTAACATAAATCTTTTATAGTAAGCTTCAGCATGCAAAGACCTTGTAAGTCATCACATTATCTTCATAAAAAGATAAATTCCAAACAGCTACAAAACTAAGAACTTTTTTCTTTACTTCATTAGAGAACTGAGATCACGAGGCAAAGAATCAGCCCCAATGTGGAGAGATAGGCAAATACAAAGAATCACAGCCAAGGTCAGATTACCAGAAGCAGAAGACAGTGAAATTAGAAATTGATAGAATGACTTCAATGATAATTTCAGTAAATGGCTGGATGCCTGATGTGGATAAGTTTGAGTCAAAATCTCTTGAGGACTCAGAGATAAGAGGTTCCCAACACTTTTTTGGTGTTACATCCAGAAACTCCACTAGGGAGTTGTCATAGTGAATAGTGGAGAAAATTCTTTCCTGTCTTTAGTAGGGAGAGAAAAAAATTTTTTTAAGTTGTTCCCAGTAATCTTCATAATGAAGGTTTCCTTTCACCGAAAAAGCCTTCTCTCACCTGGAGAAAGAAAAAATAGCCAACTCCAGCCCCTTCTGATCTTCCTGTCTCATGTGAAGTACAAAGGGAGAAAGCAGAAAAGGCTAAGAAATTTCTTTAAAAGGCACGGCTCAGAGACTCAAATCCACTAAAAGAAAAACTTTAGTCTGAAGAGATAAAACAAGCATCAGAACATGATTCAGGTATGATACTGATTTTGAAAATATCAGTTAGGGAATTTGAAACAACCGTGAGCAAGAGTAGAAGGAGATGACAGAGGATAACATGGTTGGATGGCATCATGGACTCAATGGACATGAGTTTGAGCAAGCTCCAGGAGTTGGTGATGGACAGGGAGGCCTGGCATGCTGCAGTCCATGGGGTCGCAAAGAGATGGACATGACTGAGGGACTGAATGGAACTGATGAGCAATATATTAGCCTCAAATGGAAGTGTAGGCAATATATAATAACAAATGGGTGATATAAGCAGAGAAATGGAAACACCAAGAGGGAATCCAAAGGAAATTCAAGAAATCAACAACAGTATAAGAGAAATGAAGACTGCATGATTGACTCATTAGCAGAGTGAATGTGGCCGAGAAAAGAGTCAGTGAGTTTGGAAATACTGTGATAGAAAGTTCTCAAACTAAAATTTAAAGACAAAAAAAACAGAAATAAAAAAATTAATTAGAATATCTAAGATTTGTGGAACAATCCCCATAGTTAGAACATATGCCTAATGGGAATACAAAAACAATAAAATAGAAAAACACCCTAAAGAAATATTTGAATACCTGATAATTTTCCAAAATTAACAGCTAAAAACACACATCCAGAAAACTCAGTGAACATTAAGCAGGAAAAAAAATTTATTTGAAAAATAAATATTGAAAGAGCTAGAGGGGAAAAGCACCCCGCTAAGGAGAAGAAAGATTAAAATTGCATGCAATTTCTCTTAAGAAGTAAATTGGGACCCAAATAGCCCAGTTGTCTTTTGTTGGTGAGGACAGAGGTAAGAGATAGCACGCTTTTGGCAGAAGGGCTGAGAGGTATGTGAAAGTTTGGATTTGGTTGCCTAATGATAGTCAGCAGCCAAAAACAGAGAGATAAGCCTGGGGACAAACACGGGCTCCATAAGCCTCATATAGGAATCTAGGTTTTACTCAGGGATATGGGAACATGCTGGAAGCTACACAGAGCAACATATGTTCCTCTTGCCTGGGGCGGTCACAGATTATTCCTCCTCTTATTCACAGTGATCCTAGTTCATAAAGTACATTATTTGGTCATCCATCTATAAAAGTTTTTCAGGGTAACCATGTCTGAACTATAGTTCTTAGGTTAGCAAGGAAGACGCTTGGCCTATAGTTTTCTTTTTTTTTGTGGGATCTTTGTCTTGTTTTGGTATTAAGGTGATGGTGGCCTCATACAGTCAGTTTGGGAGTTTATCTTCCTCTGCAATTTTCTGGAAGAGTTTGAGTAGGATAGGTGTTAGCTCTTCCCTAAATCTTTGCTAGAATTCACCTCTGAAGCCATCCAGACCTGGGCTTTAGATTGTTGGATGATTTTTTATTATAGTTTCAATTTCTGTGCTTGTGATGGGCCTATTAAGATTTTCTATTTCCTCCTGGTTCGCTTTTGGTAGTTTGTACTTTTCTAATAATTTGTCCATTTCTTCCAAGTTGTCCAGTTTATTGGTACATAATTGTTCATAGTAGTCTCATGATCTTTTGTATTTCTGTGTTGTCTGTTGTGATTTCTCCATTTTCATTTCTAATTTTATTGAATTGATTATTCTCCCTTTTTTTCTTGATGAGTCTGGCTAATGGTTTGTCTATTTTATTTATCTTAATGAACCAGCTTTTAGTTTTGCTGATCTTTGATATAGTCTCCTTAGTTTCTTTTTTCAATTATTTCTGCTCTGATTTTTATGATTTTTTTTCCTTCTACTAACTTTGGGGTTCTTCTTCTTTTTCTAGTTGCTTTGGGTGTAAAGTTAGGTTGTTTATTTGATGTTTCTCTTGTTTCTTGAGGTAGGCTTGTATTGCCATGAACCTCCCTGTTAGCACTGCTTTTACTGAATCCCATAGGTTTTGGGTTGTCATGTTTTCATTTTCATTTGTTTCTATGAATATTTTGATTTCCTTTTTTATTTCTTCCATTACCTGTTGGTTATTCAGAAGTGTGTTGCTTAGCCTCCATATGTTTGGGTTTTTTATAATTATTTTTTTTTTCCTGTAATTGATATATAATCTTACCACATTGTGATCAGAAAAGGTTTGAAATTATTTCAATGTTTAAAAATTTACCAAACTTATATTTGTGGCTTGGGATGTAATCTATCCTGGAGAATGTTCTGTGTGCACTTGAGACAAAGGTGAAATCCATTGTTTTGGGGTGAAATGCCCTGCAGATATCAATTAGGTCTAACTGGTCCCATTGTATCATTTAAAGCTTGCATTTCCTTGCTAATTTTTTGTTTGTTTGATCTCTCCATAGGCGTGAGTGGAGTAGTAAAGTCCCCACTATTATTGTGTTGCTGTTAGTTTCCCCTTTCATAATTGCTAGTATTTGCCTTATGTATTGGGCTGCTCTTATGTTGTGTGCATATGTATTTATAATTGTAAATCTTCTTGGTTTGACCCTTGGTCATTGTGTAATGTCCTTCTTTGTCTCTTATCATGGTCTTTATTTCAAAATCTACTTTATCTGATATGAGTATTGCTACTCTTATTTTCTTTTGGTCTCCATTTGCATGAAATGTCTTTTTCCAGCCCCTCACTTTCAGTCTGTATGTATCCCTAGGTTTGAGGTGGGTCTCTTACAGACAGCATATATAGGGGTCTTGTTTTTGTATCCCTTTGGCCAGTCTTTGTCTTTTTGTTGGAGTATTTAATACATTTGCATTTAAGGTATTTACTGATAAGTGTGATCCCATTACCACTTACTTTGTTGTTTTGAGTTTGTTTTTATAAACCTTTTCTGTGTTTCCTGTCTAGGGAAGATCCTTTAGCATTTGTTGAAGACTGGTTTGGCGGTACTGAATTCTCTTGGCTTTTGCTTGTCTGTAAAGCTTTTGATTTCTCCTTCATATATGAATGAGATCCCTGCTGGGTAGAGTAATCTTGGTTGTAGTTTCCATCTTTCATCATTTTAAGTATGTCCTGTCATTCCCTTCTGACCTGAAAAGTTTCTATTGAAAGATCAGCTGTTATCCTTGTGGGGATCCCCTTGTGTCTTATTTGTTGCTTTTCCCTTGTTGCTTTTAATATTTGCTCTTTGTGTTTAATTTTTCTTAGTTTGATTAATATTTTTCTTGGGGTGTTTCACCTTAGGTTTATCTTGCTTGGAACTCTCTGGGTTTCTTGGACTTGGGTGGCTATTTCCTCCCTGTTTTAGGGAAGTTTTCAACTGTATTCTCCTCAACTATTTTCTAATGCCCTTTCTTGCAGTCTTCTTCTTCTGGGGCACCTATGATATGAATTGATTTAACATTGTCCCAGAGGTCTCTGAGTTTGTCCTCATTTCTTTTTTTTCTTTTTTTCTTTTCTCAGCTCTGCTTCATTTATTTCCATCATTCTATCTTCTACTACACTTATCTTCTCCTCTGCCTCAGTTATTCTTCTGTTTGTTCCTTCCAGAGTGTTTTTAATCTCAGTTATTGCATTGTTCATTATTGATTGACTCTTCTTTATTTCTTATGGGTCCTTGTTAAATGTCTCTAGCATTTTCTCAATCCTTGTCAAAGGTCTGTTTATCTGTAAATACATTTTATTTTCAAGATTTTGGATCATCTTTACTGTCATAGTTCTGAATTCTTTTTCTGGTGGACTCCCTATCTCCTCCTCTTTGGTTTAGGTTGGTGGGTTTTTGTTATATTCCTTCACCTGCTGAATGTTTCTCAGCCTTTTCATTTTTTTCATATTGCTGTTTGCGGTGCCCTTTCTGCAGGCTGGAAGGTTGTGGTTCCTCTTCATTGTGGAGTCTGCTCCCTGTGGGTGGGGTTGGAGCAGTGGCTTGTAAGCATTTCCTGGTTGGGGGAACTTATGTCTGTTCTGGTGGATGGAGCTGGATCTCTTCTCTGGAGTGCAGTGAAGGGCCCAGTGGTGAATTTTGGGGTGCCTATGGGCTTGGTAAGGCTTTGGGCAGGTCGTCTTTTAATGTTCAAGGTTGTGGCCCTGTTTTGCTAGAGAATTAACGTAGTGTGTCTTGCTCTGGAGCTTGTTGGCTCTTGGGTGGAGCGTGGTTTCAGTGTAGGTAAAGAGACTTTTGGTTGGGCTCTTAATGCTCATTAACATCTATTAATACTCCCTGGAGTCAGAATTTCTGTGATGTTCTAAAGCTCTGGAGTTGAACTTCCTGCCTCTGGGTTTATGGTCCTTCTCTTACAGTAGCCTCAAGACTTCTCCATCCATACAGCACAGAAGATAAAACCTCTTGGTTAATGGTGAAACAACTTTCCACAGCCAGGAACACCCAGAGAGATTCACAGAGTTATATAGAGGAGAGAAGTGGGAGGAAGAAGATAGAGGTGACTTGGAAGAGAAAAGGGAGAGTCAAAGGGGAGAAGGCAGTCAAGCCAGGAATCAAGCCCTAAGTGAAAATGGATGCTGAATATTAAATTCTTAAAAGTGCAAAATTGATAACAAATATCAAAGGGCAAAGATTAAAAACCTAGAATAGAGGCTAGACTCTCGAAAATACAATACAAAAAATACAAAACAAAATCAATCACAAAAATTAAAAAAATATATATGACATTTTAAAAAAATAGGGGTTTTTTTTTAAAGGAAGGTAATAGTAAGCTATAAAAATGAAAGTTAAAGGAGTAATAAAGAAACTAAAATTTTTTTAATTAAAAAGTGATAATAGTAAAAATATGTCTTGGAATTTCTCTGGAGCTGTTGTGGGCACTGCGGGGTCAGTTCAGTGTGAGATAGTCCATTGTTCCAGCTTGTCTTGTTTTTAAGGTCTATAGTTGCCCCTCAAATTCACGGTCTCAGCATTAACTGTAGGATTTTAATCTACTGCACCTGTCATTTCCAGGGTGGTTCCCCTTTCTTTGCTTATTTTGGCTTCCTCTGTTTGCAAGTGTCTAATTTCTACCCCAACACAAAGGAACAACAGCCACTTATTTAGGCTCACCTTTTCAGTTGTGTTATCGGGAAAGAGGGAGGGAAGCTGCAAACAAAATGTCACTGGCATGTGTGGGGAGTGCTCGCAGTGGATGGACCACCCTGGGCTTGCCACAGCCCAAGGTAACATGTACTTTCTGGATCCACACTACTCGGGCTCCAGGTTGCTCTGCAAGGGTGCTGTTCCAAGTGGGCCCTGCATTTTGTTTATTTCCCGGGTCCAAGCCTCTCAAGCAGCCGAGTGCTTGGCAAGCACAGTGTCCCAGGTGGGCCATGCCTCTTAGGCACCTGCCCGGTACTGCTGGCTTGGTTTTCCAAGCGCACCATGAGGGTACAGTGCAAGATGTGCCCTGTGTCTCCTCTGTGGAGCTGACCTCAGGTTGTGACGCTTCTGGTGGATGTGAACCGTCCAGGATCCGAGCAAGACTGGGATAGCAACTGACTAGCAACTGGCAGCCTGCTCACAGTTTGGTGGAAGATGCAGTCTCTGGGGCTGAGATTGCAGCAACCTCTTGCCTTCTGCCTCTGGCTGCCCCACACCTGTGTCCCTGCCTCTAGGGAGGGAGGACCCTAAACAGCAGCTGTCTTGCTCTCCTTTGGTATTTGCTAGGACACAATCCTTTGTTCTCTGAGTGAGCAAGGGGCCACCATACAGCATAAGGGCCTTTTACGGGAAAGATCCTTTTATTTTTGGTCTCTCTGCTGATCCCACATTTTGGGTTGCTAGTTCAGATTATCCCTCTCAGATTGGCCTCAGGGCATTCAAGCCCAGTCCTTACCCTAAGGACCCCTTAGCAGCCCATGCCTCCCTGCCCACGCCCAACACTGCTGGGACACAGGAGAGTCTGAGCCACTTCTCTGCATGTATTTATTTGCTTTTTTTCCCTCAGTTATGTTGGCCTCTGAGATTCCAACACTCCCCACTGTCGCACCTGTAAGAGGGTTTCTTTTTGTATGGAAACTTCTCTTTCATGACTCCCTGCCCAGGATGGATCTCCTTCCCTAAATCCTTTGTCTCTGTTTTTGTCCCTTATATTTTGTCCTAACTCCTTTTGAAGAGATTGGGCTTCTCTCTGGGTGCCTGGTGTCCTCCGTCAGCATTCAGAAGTTGTTTTATGGAAGTTGCTTAACATTCAAATGATTTTTGATGAATTTGTGTGGGAGAAAGTGGTCTCCCCGTCTTATACCTTTAGCACCTTGGGACCCCTCGCCTCCTGATATTGCTTTTGCTGACTGTATAGAGCTTCTCCATCTTTAGCTGCAAAGAATATAGTGTTAGCAACACAGTCATGTCCAATTCTCTGCGATCCCATGGACTATAGCCCACCAGACCCCTCTGTCCGTGGAAGTCTCCAGGTGAGAATATTGGAGTGGGTTGCCAACCCTTCTCTAAGGGATCCTCTCAAATCAGGGATTGAACCCAGGTCTCCTGCATTGCAGGCGGATTCTTCACCATCTGATATATAATCAATATGATTTCAGTATCGACCATCTGGTAATGTCCATGTTTAGAGTCATCTCTTGTTTTGTTGCAAGAGGGTGTTTGCTATGACCAGTGAGTTCTTGGCAAAACTCTGTTAGCCATTGCCCTGCTTCGTTTTGTACTCCAAGGCCAAATTTGCCTGTTACTCCAGGTATCTCTTGATTATCTACTTTTGCATTCCAGTCCCCTATGATGAAATGGACATATTTTTTAGTGTTAGTTCTAGAAGGTCTTGTAGGTTTTCACAGAACCATTCAACTTCAACTTCTACAGCATTAGTGGTTGGGGCATAGACTTGGGTTACTGTGATATTGAATTGTTTACCTTGGAAAAGAACAGAGATCATTCTATCATTTTTAAGATTGTGCCCAAGTACTGCATTTCAGACTGTTTTATTGACTATAAGGGCTTACTCCATTTCTTCTAAGGATTCTTGCCCACATTAGTAAAATAATGGTCATCTGAATTAAATTCATCCATTCTGGTCCATTTTAGTTCACTGATTCCTAAAATGTCTATGCTTACTCTTGCCTTCTCCTGTTTGACCACTTCCAATTTACCATGATTCATTGACCTAACATATATACATGTGTGCTATGCTGTGCTTAGTCTCATTTGTATCCAACTCTTTGTGACCCAGTGGACTGCCTTCCACCAGGCTCCTCTGTCCATCAGATTCTCCAGGCAAGAATACCCAATATTCTTGCCAATATCCCCTGCCCTCCTCCAGGGGATCTTCCCAACCCAGTAATTGAACTGGGGTCTCTTGCATTACACATAGATTCTTTACCAGTAGCTGAGTTACCAGGGATGTATATACATATACATATATGTATACACATACACACACATGTGTAAATGTATAGAGATATACATATATACACATACATATACATATATATATATATAATGCATTTATATGCAGCATTTGTAAAGCAGACTGCCGCATCTAATCCCTAAAATATACTTATCTTTGTGCCTTAGAAATCAGCTAGTTCAGGGAGATAATATAAATTTCTTGTTGTAGATACTTGTTGGCTTAAAAGCTAAGAAAACCTAAATATCACTTCTTTTGAATATTCTAGTTCACTGTTGGGAACTACCATATCCTGTTCCTTGAAGTCGTTGGTGGGCAAGTTGATCAAGGTGAAAATCACTCACCTGTTGGGAAGTGAGAAAGTAACCCTAAGGTAAACTTAGTGCACTCTCCCTAGGTACTGATTAATAAACAGAGACCAAAAGAATGAGAAGAGTTAGCGATGACTTGTCACCACAATGGCACTCTGCAGAGTTGTATTCCTGGATACTGACTTCTCTGGTAAGGCTTTGCAGGTGACCCAGCAGTAAAGAATTCATCTGTCAATGCAGAAGACACAGGAGATGTGGGTTCAATCCTTGGGTCAGGAAGGTCCCCTACGGTAGGAAATGGCAACCCACTCCAGTATTCTTGCCTGGAAAATTGCATGGACAGAGGAGCCTAGTGGGCTAAAGTCCCTGGGGTCACAGAGAGTTGGATACAATGGAGCAATTGAGCACACAAGACTTCTCTGATGCTTCTGACTCCTCTGAACATTAGATTACAAATTTCTTTAAATTCTATGAGGTTCCAAAATGCTATAAAATTTTCTCAATTTTGCTATATTATCACTGTCATTGTTAGACTTTTTAAAAATTAGTCAGAGTCACATCACTTTCTTTGCTCACTTCAGTTCAGTTCAGTTCAGACACTCAGTCATGTCTGACTCTTTGCGACCCCATGAGTCGCAACATGCCAGGCCTCCCTGTCCATCACCAAATCCTGGAGTTTACTCAAACTCATGCCCATCGAGTCAGTGATGCCATCCAGCCATCTCATCCTCTGTCGTCCCCTTCTCCTCCTGCCCCCAATCCCTCCCAGGATCAGGGTCTTTTCCAATGAGTCAACTCTTCACATCAGGTGGCCAAAGTACTGGAGTTTCAGCTTCAGCATCAGTCCTTCCAGTGAACCCAGGACTGATCTCCTTTAGGATGGACTGACTGGATCTCCTTGCAGTACAAGGGACTCTCAAGAGTCTTCTCCAACACCACAGTTCAAAAGCATCAATTCTTCCATGCTCAGCTTTCTTTATAATCCAACTCTCACATCCATACATGACTACTGGAAAAACTATAGCCTTGACTAGATGGACCTTTGTTGACAAAGTAATGTCTCTGGTTCTTAATATGCTATCTAGGTTGGTCATAACTTTCCTTCCAAGGAGTAAAAATCTTTTAATTTCATGGCTGCCATCACCATCTACAGTAATTTTGGAGCCCCAAATCAATAAATTCTGACACTGTTTCCACTGTTTCTCCATCTGTTTCCCATGAAGTGATGGGACCAGATGCCATGATCTTAGTTTTCTGAATGTTGAGCTTTAAGCCAACATTTTCACTCTCCTCTTTTACTTTCATCAAGAGGCTTTTGAGTTCCTCTTCATTCACTTACTACCAAGCAAAACCAAACAAAAAATTCCATGTGTTTCAGTCAGGTCTGGGAGAGCGGCTCAGTGGTAGTCAGAGATCCTCTGTGCACATTACTGAATAATGAAAGATTCTCATTTCAGTACAAAAGTGATGTTATGTTTTATCTGAGATATTAGTGTCAAGAGGTTAAATACTATCAAAAAAAACCATCATTCAAACAAAATGCCTTACTTTATAAATACTGTAGCACTTTTCATATACTTGTTTGCCATACAGATCTTCTTGGGAAAAAAACATCTATTTAGGTTCCTTGATCATTTTAAAATTGGGCTATTTGGTTTTTTTGGGGTTTTCTTACTATAGACCTGTATGAGTTTCTTATATATTTTGGATATCAACCCCTTATCAGATAGATGCTTTGCAAATATCATTTCCCATTCTGTAGGTTGCCTTTTCATTTTCATCTTGGTGATGGTTTCCTTTACTGCGCAGTAGCTTTCTAGTCTGATATAGTCCCATATATCTATTTTTGCTTTTGTAACCTTTTCTCTTGGTGTCATATCCAAAAAAGTTGTTGTCAGGGTCAATGTCAGAGAGCTTTTCCCTTGAGTTTTTATCTAGGAGTTTTTAAGTTTTCAGTACTTACACTTTAATCTTTAACCTATTTTGACTTGTGTATGATACAGGATAGGGATATTGTTTCATTCTTTTGTATATGGACATCCAGTTCACCCAACATCATTTATTGAAGATTACCCTTCTCCCATTGTGTAATCTTGGCACCCTTGTTAAAAATTAGTATACTATATATACTTGGGATTATTTATGGATTCTCTATTCTGTTCCATTGGTCTATATGTCTGTTTTTATGTCAATATCATACTGTTTTGTTTATTGTAGGTCTTAATACAGTTCAAAATCAGGAAGTATGATTCCTTCAACTTTATTTTCTTCAAGGTTGCTTTGCTATTCAGGATCTTCTGTGGTTTCCTTTGAATTTCAGAATTACTTGTTCTATTTTAGATAAAAAGTCCATTGGAATTTTGATAGAGTGCATTGAATCTTAGTATTGCTTTGGGTGGGACATTTTAACATTATTGATTTTCACAATGCATTAGCACCAGATATCTTTTCATTTATTGAGTTCAATATCTTTCCATTAGCCTTTTATTCATATCAGTATAAAATATGCTAACATGTTTCATGGACAAATTTTCTTGGGAAAGTACAGAATATGAAAACACAAATACAAATATTCACATTTGGGGTATAAAGCTAAAGGACACCTTAGAGGGAAATTTATAAAATTAAATTACATTAGAAATTAAGAATTGTCTCAAAACAATATTCAAAACTTTCATATCAGAAAACTACAAAAGAAGAGCAAAGAATACTCAAAGAAGCAGAACAGAAGAAATAATAAAGGTAGAATGAGAATTCAATAAAATTAGAGTAAAACAAAAATTAGAGAAAAAATAACATAAAGCACACTTCTTTTAAAGAATAAAATTGATAAATCTATTTATTGTAAATTGATAAATCTATACATTTGTATAGATTTGTATAATTGTTATACAATTTGTATAAATTGTAAATCTGTACATAGACTGACCAAGAAAAGACTCAAATTACCCAATATAAAGTATGAAAAAAAGAAAGGATATCATTACAGACTCCATAAATATTAAAAGGATAACAAAGGAATACTAAAAAAATTTATGTCTATAAATTCTACAGTTTAAATCTACAAATTTCTTAAATTTGTTGCACTCTTTCATAACTTCCTTAAAAAGAAAGAGATAGCTTGAATTTTGCCTATATATACTTTAAAGATTTGAATTTGCAATCTAAAAACTTCAAAAAACTAAAACTTGAGGCTCAGTTTATTTTAGTATCAACTAATAGTAAACATCAGTGAAAAATTATAGTCACTCTAAAAAAAAAATTTCCATAAAATAGAAAAGAATATTTCCCAACTTACTATATTGGACTACCATTATCCTATTATGAAAATGAGAAAGACATTACAGGAAAAGAAAACTATAGGCCAATACAGAAGCAAAAAATCTTTAACAAAATATTAAATCACATTCACTGATATTTTAAAAGGGTAATATTTATTATCAATTAAGTTTTACCCCAAGAATGTAAGATTAGCACCCTATTTGAAAATCAATGTAATTCATGATGAGAAGTGAAGTGAATGTCCCTCAGTCGTGTCCTACCCTTTGCAACCCCACAGACTGTATAGTCCATGGAATTCTCCAGGCCAGGATACTGGAGTGGGTAGCCATTCCCTTTGCTGGGGACCTTCCCAACCCGGGGATCTAACCCAAGTCTCCTACATTGCAGGCAGATTCTTTACCAACTGAGCCACTACAGAAGCCCAAGAATACTGGAGTGTGTAGCCTATCCCGTCTCCAGCAGATCTTCCCAACTCAGGATCAAACCAGGGTCTCCTGTATTGCAACGGGATTCTTTACCAGCTGAGCTACCAGGGAATTCATGATATTAACACAGAAAAGAAATTACATGCAGAAAATAACTTGGCTTAAGTCATCACCTTTTTATGACAGAAATTCTTTGCAAACTTAAGATAAAACAAAACTGTCTTAATCTGAAAAAGGATATCTTTTTAAAAATCATTATATTTAATGGTGAAAAACAAAATTGTTTCTCCTAAAAGCAAGCAACAAATGGCAAGAATGCCTGCTCTCTACTGAACTAAATACTGGAAGTCCCAGTCAGGGCATTAAGGTGGAGGAAGAAAAAGTCACAAAGACTGAAAAGAAAGGAGTAACAGTCTTTCTGTGTTTCCAGCCACTACAGTTATCTAAGTAGCAAATATTATAGGATCTACAAAAAGTATCTCACAAAACTGATAAGCAAGTTAAGTCAGAACAAAAGATACAAAGTCAATATTTTTTAAATGTTATTTCAAATTTAGTAATGAACAAATGCAAATAAAAATTTTAAGAGAACCCAATTACCATAACACTGAAATTGAAATGCTTAGTTATAAACATACAGCAAATAATATTCAGTATTTGTCTGTCTAATACTAAAAAACACGGATGGAAGAAATCAAAGATATAATTTAATTGTGAAATATATATAATTGGTCAGAAGACAATATTGTTAAAATGTCAGTTCTTTCTAATTTGGCTTACAGAATCAACCTAGTATCAGGCAAATTCTCATCAGAATATTTATTCACCAATAAGATAAATTTAATCACTCAGTTCAGTTCAGTTCAGTCACTCAGTCGTGTCTGACTTTTTGTGACCCCATGGACTGTAGCACGCCAGGCTTCCCTGTCCATCACCAACACCTGGAGGTTGCTCAAACTCATGTCTATCGAGTCAGTGATGCCATCCACCCACCTCAACCGCTGTCATCCCTTTCTCTTCCTGCCTTCAATCTTTCCCAGCATCAGTGTCTTCTCCCATGAGTCAGTTCTTTACATCAGGTGGCCAAAGTATTGGAGTTTCAGCTTCAACATCAGTCCTTCCAATGAATATTCAGGACTGATTTTCTTTAGGATTGACTGCTTTTATCTCCTTGCAGTCCAAGGAACTCCCAAGAATTTCCTCCAACACCACAGTTCAAAAGAATCAATTATTCAGCATTCAGATTTCTTTAAGGTCCAACTTTCACATCCATACATGACTACTGGAAACCATAGCTTTGACTAGACGGACCTTTGTTGGCAAAGTAATGTCTCTGCTTTTTAATATGCTGTCTAGGTTGGTCATAGCTTTTCTTCCAAGGAGCAAGCGTCTTTTAATTTCGTGGCTGCAGTCACCACTTGCAGTGATTTTGGAGCCAAAGAAAATAAAGCCTCTCACTCTTTCCATTGTTTCACCATCTATTTGCATGAAGTGATGAGATGATCTTAGTTTTCTTAATGTTGAATTTTAAGCCAACTTTTTCATCCCTCTCTTTCACTTTCATCAAGTCTTTTTCACTTTCATCAAGAGTCTCTTTAGTTCTTTGCTTTCTTCCCTAAGGGAGGTGTCATCTGCATATCTGAGATTATTGATATTTGATATTTTAGTTATTGATTATTGATATTTCTCCCAGCAATCTTGATTCCAGCTTGTGCTTCATCCAGCCCAGTGTTTCTCATGATGTACTCTGCACATAAGTTAAATAAGCAGGGTGACAGTATACAGCCTTGACTTACTTGTTTCCCAGTTTGGAACCTGTCTGTTCCATGTCCAGTTCTAACTGTTGCTTCTTGACCTGCATACAGATTTCTCAAGAGGCAGGTCAGGTGGTCTGGTATTCCCATCTCTTTCAGAACTTTCCACAGTCTGTTGTGATCCACACAGTCAAAGGCTTTGGCATAGTCAATAAAGCAGAAGTAGATGTTTTTCTGGAACTCTTTTGGTTTCTTGATGATCCAACAAATGTTGGCAATTTGATCTCTGCTTCCTCTGCCTTTTCTAAAACCAGCTTGAACATCAGGAAGTTCACAGTTCATGTACTGTTGAAGCCTGGCTTGGAGAATTTTGAGCAGCATTCTTTGGCATTGTCTTTCTTTGGGATTGGGATGAAAACTGACCTTTTCCAGTCCTGTGGCCACTGCGAAGTTTTCAAAATTTGCTGGCATATTGAGTGCAATGTTTTCACAGCATCATCTTTTAGGATTTGAAATATCTCAACTGGAATTCCATGACCTCCACTAGCTTTGTTGGTAGTGATGCTTTCTAAGGCCCACTTGACTTCACATTCCAGGATGTCTGGCACTAGGTGAGTGATCACACCATCGTGATTATCTGGGTCATGAAGATCTTTTTTGTACAATTCTTCTGCGTATTTTTGCCACCTATTCTTACTATCTTCTGCTTCTGTTAGGTCCATACCATTTCTGTCTTTTATTGAACCTATCTTTGCATGAAACGTTCCCTTTGTATCTCTAATTTTCTTGAAGAGATCTCTAGTCATTCCCATTCTGTTGTTTTCCTCTATTTCTTTGCATTGATCGCTGAGGAAGGCATTTTTATCTCTCCTTGCTATTCTTTGTACATTCAAATGGGAATATCTTTCCTTTTGTCCTTTGCCTTCGGCATCTCTTCTTTTCTCAGCTGTTTGTATGGCCTCCTCAGACAATCATTTTGCCTTTTTTGCATTTCTTTTCCTTGGGGATGGCCTTTATCACCACCCCCTGTACAATATCACAAACCTCCATCCATAGTTCTTCAGGAACTCTGTCTATCAGATCTAATCCCTTGAATCTATTTGTTACTTCCACTGTAAAATCATAATGCATTTGATTTAGGTCATACCTGAGTGGTCTAGTGGTTTTCCCTACTTTCTTCAATTTCAGTTTGAATTTGGCAATAAGGAGATCATGATCTGAGCCACAGTCAGCTCCTAGTCTTGTTTTTGCTGACTGTATAGAGCATCTCCAAATTTGGCTGCAAAGAATATAAGCAATCTGATTTTGGTATTGACCATCTGGTGATGTCCATGTGTAGCCTCTTCTCTTATGTTGTTGGAAGAGGGTGTTTGCTATGAACAGTGCGTTTTCTTTGCAAAACTCTGTTAGCCTTTGCCCTGCTTTGTTTTGTAATCCAAGGCCAGATTTGCCTGTTACTCCAGGTATCTCTTGACTACCTACTTCTCTATCCCTGTCCAGTGTAATGAAAATAACATCTTTTTTGGGTGTTAGTTCTAGAAGGTCTTGTAGGTCTTCAAAACACTGTTCAATTTCAGCTTCTTTGGCATTAATGATTGGCACATCACCCTGGATTACTGTGATATTAAATGGATTGCCTTGGAAACGAACAAAGATCATCCTGTCATTTTTAAGATGACAACCAAGTACCATATTTCAGACTCTTCTGTTGACTATGATGGCTACTCCATTTCTTCTAAGGGATTCTTGCCCACAGTAGTAGATATAATGGTCATCTGTGTTAAATTCACCCATTCTGGTCCATTTAGTTCACTGATTCCTAAAATGTCAATGTTCACTCTTGCCATCTCCTGTTTGACCACTTCTAATTTACCTTGAATCATGGACCTGACATTCCAGGTTCCTGTGCAATATTGTTCTTTCCAGCATCGTACTTTACTTCCCTTTGCTTCCCATTACTTCCACAACTGGCTGTTGTTTTCAGTTCAGCACCATCTCTTCATTCTTTCTGGTGTTATTTCTCCACTTTTCTCCAGTAGTGTATTGGGCACCTACCCACCTGGGGAGTTCATCTTTCAGTGTCGTATCTTTCCACCTTTTCGTACTGTTCATTGGGTTCTCAAGGCAAGAATACTGAAGTCATTTGCCAGTGTCTTCTCCAGCGGACCATGTTTTGTCAGAACTCTTCACCGTGACCATTTCATCTTGGGTGGCCCTACATGACAATTTAAACATTAAAAGAATGATTAATTACAATAACCAAAGCAAACTTGATAATGAAGAGCCAGGCTAGAAGACTCATAAATTTTTCTTCCAAGAGTACTAAGAAACTATTAATAGAGTCATCAGTGAAGTGAAGTTGCTCAGTCATGTCTGACTCTTTGTGACCCTTTGGATAGTGACTGCCTTGCTCCTTTGTCCGTGGAATTTTCCAGGCTAGGACACTGGAGTGGGTTGCCATTTCCTTCTCCAGGGGATCTTCCTAACCCCGGGTCTCCTGCACTGCCAGCAGACTCTTTATCATATGAGCCACGAGGGAAGCCCAAGAGTAATCAGTACAATGTATTAATAGCACTAGTGAAAAACTGGACTCACAGATCAAGGAAAGAGAACAGTCAGTTTGGAAATAAACCAATACAAATGTGGCCAATTTATTTTTGACACAGATACAAGGCAATTCAATGAAGAAAGGTAAGTGTTTCAACAAATGGTGCTAGAACAATTGGACATCCATATACAAAAAGAATGGACCTTGACCAAATCGTCACACCTTATATTAACTCATATCCAATACTTAAGTGTAAAATGAAAAATGATAAACCCCTTAGAAAACATCATAGGAGAAAATCTTTGTCATCTTAGGTTAGGTAGGAAAAGTTCTTAGAGTATCAAACTAGAAAAGGAAGATAAAGATGTTTCAACAAAATGTAAAATATTTTTCTGTGTAACATAAGACAACAAAAGAGAAGCCCCAGAGTGGGAGAAATATTTTCAAAATTAAGTTTCTGCTAGATGACTTATATCTCAATTAGGAAGAACTCTCAATAGTCGACAATAGCAAAACAAAAAAACAACTTTTTCAAATGGAGAAAAGATTAAACATATTTGTTACCACCACCAAAAAAAAATGATATTGCAAATAAATACTTGAGAAGATACACAATACCTTTAATCATTAAGGAAATGCAAATGTACACTACAATCAGATATCAGACACACTTATTAGAATGGTTTTTAAAGAAAAACTGAAAATACTAAGTGCTAGTAAGAACATGGAACAACTAAAAATTCCATTTATTGCTGATCTAAATACAAATGGTGCAGGTTCTTTGGGAAGTATTTTGGTAGTTTCCTATAAAGATAAGTATGTTTATATCATGAACTAGAAATCTAGTTCTAGGTATTTACCCAACAGAAACTAAAATTTTTTCATACAAGAGCCTGTATATGAGTGCTTTAGCAAATTTATTCATATCCACTCCAAAGTTGGACAATCCAAATATCCTTCAACTGTTAACTGAGGACAGACTATGAAATGTCTATATAATGGAATACTACACAGCTTCAGAAAAAAATTTAATTTATTATACTCTCACAGCACAGATTACTCTCTAATGCATCATGCATAGTGAAATACATCAAGCTGGACTCAAAATCCAAATGCATATGAACCCATTTCTATGAAATTATAGAAAGGGAAATGTATACAGATATACAGTGATTGGTGCTTACCAGGGGATTAGAATGGGGAAAGCTTTAGTAAAAAGAACAGCACAAAGGTGATTTTGAGGGGTTATGTTATTATGTTTTGATTATAGCTGGTGGTTACATGAATCTCTACCTATATTAAATCACATGCTGCTGCTGCTAAGTCACTTCAGTCATATCTGACTCTGTGCAACCTCATGGATGGCAGCCCACCAGGCTCCTCTGTCCACGGGATTCTCTAGGCAAGAACACTGGAGTGGGTTGCCGTTTTCTTCTCCCATTAAACTACATAGGACTATATAATTGCAAGACTGAATTTAATTGTATGCAAAGTTAAATCGGCATGGGGGATACATGTAAATCCATGGCTGATTCATGTCAATGTATAGCAAAAACCACTACAATATTGTAAAGTAATTAGCCTCCACAAATAATAAAAAAATAAATGAAAATAAATAAATAAATAAAATTCAGCACAATGATAAAAATAGGTAGAGCCTAGATATAGACTGTCTGGGTTTGATTTCCAGTTCTATGGATTATTGACTATGTGACTTTGGTTTACTTATTCCCTATGCCTCATTTTCCTTTTCTATAAAATTAGAGTAACAAGAGTGATTTGTTCAAAGGGCATATGGGTTAAGTCATAGTTTTAAGGACATTAAAGCAGGATAGTGCACATGATAAGTGTTCAATAAATTTTAGCTGTTTTCATTATCAATATATATTGAAAATATTATTAATAATTTCATATCTGGTTGAATATAATCATAGTGAATATAATTTCAATTTAGCAGATATATTACTTTAAAAGTAATACTTTTAGACTTTTTTGGCCTCTCATCTCTCAAAGATCCTATCATGGAGTAAAAACTGACTGTATCTCTACTGAAAAAAAAAAAACAGCTACTATTCTAGACATTACTACCTGCTATTTTGTAATACATCCCTTCTATTCACATAAAAATGCTGCAATGTGTTTATAGACTTCTCAATTTACAGTTGAAAAAACTGAGCCACAAAAGGATTAAGTAGACCCTTTTAGGACCTGTATGCAGTCGTGTCCAACTGGGACCTGCCAGTCCCCTCTGTCCGTGGAATTTCCAGGCAAGAATACAAGAGCAGGTTGCCATTTCCTTCTCCAGGAAATCTTCCCCACCCGGAGATCAAACCCATGCCTCTTGCACCTCCTGCATCAGCAGGTGAATTCTTTACCACTAGCTTCACATGTTTTCAGAATGTACTAAAATTGACGAGGCAGAATTAAAAGGCAGGAGGAGAAGGGGACGACAGAGGATGAGATGGTTGGATGACACCACAGACTCCGATGGACTTGAGTTTGAGGAAGCTCCCGGAGCTGGTGATATACAAGGAAGCTTTGGTGTGCTGCAGTCCATGGAGTTGCAAAGAGTCAGACGACTGAACAACTGAACTCACTGACTCTCAAGTTCAAGGACAGATGAGCTGTTTAGAAGATAACAGCAGTTTCTCTGCAGGACTGGCACTTGTTTGTTTTTGTCTAAAGACCACTGAATGAAAAGGTGAGCATTTGCAATAAAAGGAAGCATTGAGGGAACAGTTGACTAGACATATTTTGGACTTTGGGCAGGAAACACCTTGGGATCTAGTTTGGCAGATTTGCTGCTTCCCAGATACCACGCACTGCTCTCTCTTCTCTGCCAATTACTATCTGCTGCTGTATTGCCCTTCAAACCTCCTATTCTCCATATCATCCCTAAAGCCTCCAGATAGCAGCAAGTTTTGACAGGAGAGCATGATATTTTCATTGATGGAGATCTTAGTTTCAACTCTGACACTGTCACGAAAAAAAATAAAATAAAATCCAGTAATTTAGGATTGGAGAGAGAGAGACAAAAGCAGTAACTGTCAAAGTATGGTCTTGGAATTCTTGTGGGTCTCTGAGACATATTCAGGGAATGTGCATAATACTATGACACTTCCTGTATTTTTTAAAAGCCTAATTCCCTCATGAGTATGCAGTGGCATTTTCCAGAAGCTATAATACCTGTGATACTACAACAGATTAAATGCAGAAGCAGATAGAGAATCCATCTCTCTTCCATAAAGTGGGTCATTAATGAAATTTGCAAAAACAGTGTCACTATCTGATTAATTATAACATCTAATAGGTAATCATCATCACCATTATGAACTACATCGATTTCTAAGGAGGTCAGTTTCTAATGCTGTAAATATTAGCTAATATAACCCACATAAAAAAGATCTCGGAGCCTCAATAACTTAGAGTATAAAGAGTTCCAGAGACCAAAATCTTTGAAAATCATTGAGAAAGAGAAAGATACTAAAACAGTACAGATACTAAACATATATCAAAATAAACCAAAATCAATATACACGTGCAAATTTTAACAGAATGTATGAGACTATGTTTTCTCAGAAATCTAAATAACAGTTGTTTTAAAATCCCCCCAATTTTCCACTTAAATAATAATTTTCTTTTATTCGTGTCCCAATATATTTCATATTTATTTTATCAGCAGGCTTCCCTGGTAGCTCAGCTGGTAAATAATCACCTGCAGTGCCAGAGACCTGGGTTTGATCCCTGGGTTGGGAAGATCCCCTGGAGGAGAGCATGGCAACCCACTCTAGTATTCTTGCCTGGAGAATCCCCATGGACAGAGGACCCTGGCAGGCTGCAGTCCATGAGGTATCAAAGAATCAGAAATGACTGAATGACTCAGCACATTTTATCAACAAGAATTTGATCTCCTTGTGTTATGTACAGATTTAATTAGGTTAGATAATGATTTATTAAATCAAGGAGATCAATAATATTTAGCTGATTTGCCCTAAAAGAAAACCAAAGTCTCTTTCAAAACATTAATTAAAAGAAAGTTTACACATGCTTGTAACAAAGAATCCCAATTCCCTGGGGAAAAAACTTACTATAAGTGAAGTCATTTTCATAGCACCATCCAAAATCCCTACTTTCCAGGGTTCTTCAATGTTTTCTGGCATTAGTGTATACATATAATAAGCAAAGATAATACAAGTCAGTCCAAAGCACAGAGCTTTTTACCCCATGATTCTTTTTCATAACCTCAGTGTAGTGATGATATAATGTGACCCTTTATATACTAAAATGCTAAGTAATAGGACAAAGGTAGATGAAACACTCTTTCAAGTAATATGATCATTTTTATCAATATTGACATGATATTTAGTTCCAAGATTAACTGACTGGTTCAACAGTTACATACCCTACCTGAAACAAAATTCACAATTCAGTTCGGTTCAGTCGTCATGTCTGACTCTTTGCAACCTCATGGACTGCAGCATGCCAGGCTTCCCTGTCCATCACCAACTCCCAGAGCTTGCTCAAACTCATGTCCATCGAGTCGGTGATGCCATGAAATCATGTGACAGTTCACAATATGTCACATCAAATATGCACACAGAGTAGCAAAGAATTTAAAATGTAGGCAAAAGCTCTTTCATCCTATGACACCATTATTGCTTCAACACAATAAATTTTATTATGAGTCTAGTCAGAGCACAAGATTAACCATAAAGTCTGTTTCTCCTATCAGTATACTGGAAAGATTACTGTAAAGAACTTAATTTAAAAAACCTATCAGGTAATATTTAGTCATGCTCATGGCCAATGCCTTTGTCACAGATCATTACAAAATTAAAATCCACTTTGGTCAATTAGGCCTTAGACAAGAAGATAGGAACCTGGTATTTTTGAGCAAGTTTCAAAATTAATTAATCCAGTCCAGAAACATTTATAAAGTGTTTGTTGTTGTTGTTTATTTATACTAATGGTGCAAATTTTCAATTTTTGTAATTGAGTTATCATGCAAAAAGTATGTATTCATTAAGAAAATATTTGCCTGTCTTATATATGTTAATTCAATATTAGGAAAAATGGTAAGAAAATTGAGTAAAGCCTGACATTTGTCCATTCCTTTGTGGAACTTTTTTGAAGCATCATTCTGGTTTCCATTTTCCTTAAGAACATTTTTGGTAATTTTGTCATAGAATAAATTTGAGGTCTCTGCTATTTCTCCTTTCACTTTGCGACAGAAGTTATTACTCTTACTGTAATTTCTGTATTATGCCCATGCCATAATTTCTTACTACAAGCCTGCTTTATTATCTATTTAAGTATAAGACTGAAAGGAGTAAAGATCATTTTTCTAAAATAGTTGAGGATTAGAACCAAATGGGTGGAAGAGGATAAGATCGCTGCAAATAAGCTAAACATGAACAATCCAACATGTGGATAGGCATAATGGAAAACAGCATTTTGAAATATCAGTCAAATTTTGCATACTCTTCCTTCTCCATCTTCTCTGGAACTTCATTGGCCTTGCCCTTCTTCCCACGGCTAGTTCTTTTTCTCTTAATTTCTAAGTAATAGAATATACAGTCAGGAAATAGAAAATTACAAATTATTCCTACCTTCTGTATTTTGAAACCTAAGATCTTATGTTTAAAAAAGATGCTTGACAAAAAAAATTAATTTATATGCTCAATTGAGATATGGTAGAGCTTCAAATGCAGAAATAGTTTTCTTTGGTTGATGATTTTTTTCCCTCAGAGGTGTGGTGATGAGGGAGACTTGTAAGCAGGTTGAAAGCAGAGAAATATTTCCCAATCCTTCTAGTGGTTATATGGCACAAATTTCTGCTAGAAGGAGATATTTGCTGAGCACATGGGACAGAGTTTAGTCTCAAAACTGTAGAAGTCAGATGTGAATCAAAACTAATTAATGATGCTACATAACCACAATTCAAATTAATACCTATTTGATTTGAGCCAATCAGTCCTCACATTTGTTGCAAAATATAGGTAAGGGTGTGCCCTTTATAAAAAATAAAAAAACTACTTCATTCAAAGATTGTCTTAAACACAATTCTAGTACACACACACACACACACACACACAATGCAGTGAAACAGACTCACATACAACTCTGGTGTTGGAATTAATAACGAGAGCAAAAAGATGTTAAAATAAATATTGTAAATATATTCAAGAAATAAGATAAAATGGAGAAATGTATAAAAGTGTTGAATTCATCATATGTAAATCCAAAGATTATAAAGTTATTCCAGAATTTAGAAATACATTGTCTGCAATAAAGGATTAGATGAGTGAATTAAGAAAATACAAACTTGAAGATATGCCAACATAAACTAGTCATGTGTACAACCTCAAATGGTCTAATATATGTTTGATAAGATTTCCAAGAGGACAGGAAATGAAATTAGGGAAGAAGCACACTGGAATAGATGTTGGATGAAAATTTTCTAAAATTCATAAAAGACATGATCCCACAAAATAAATAGCTCAGTGAATTGATGACAGTATAAATATAAACTAAATCACATATAGGCACATCATAATTGTAACTGCTGAACATCAAAGATGAAGACAAAGCTCTTATAATTAGAATCCTAAGATGGCTACACAAGGTTTTTGGTTACTTGTGGACAAACCTCTTATCCTAATTACTCAATTCAACATCAATGTAAGAATTGCTATGAAGTAATTTTGCAGATGTAATCAAAGCTCCAAATCAGTTGACCACAAAATTTCGATTATTGACAGGAATATGTAGAGGTCCAAATGTCAAGAAAGTGGGTAGACTCTAAAGGTTGAGTGGCTCCCAGTCAACACCCTGCCAGAAAGTGGGCATCTAAGTTTCACAACCATAAACATCTAAACTCTGACAACATCCTAAAAGAGCTTGGAAGAAGACTCCCAGCTCAGAAAAGTTTATCGCTCTCATCAAGTCCTTGATTTAAGCAATAAAAACCCTGAGGGCTGAACCATACATACCATTCAAGACACAAAATTTTGAAATATTTTCATGTCGTAACCCATTAAGTTAGAGTTGTGCTAACTTATTACGCAGCAATAGAACCTAACACTAAAGTTAAAGGAGACCAATGGGGGAGGGGGGACACCAGGAACAGCCCAAGCAACAGACACTAGAAAACAATAATACCTGAAAAGTATTGAAGATTAAAGAAAAATGGAGCTGTCAGCAAAACATTCTACACCTGAAAAAATATATACCCTTAAAGGGAGTAAAATAAAGACAAAACTTACACTCTGTCACCAATAGATTCACAGGAAATATTAAGAAAACTTATTCAGAAAAACCAAAAGAATCTCAGAAAGAAGTGTCAGCAGGCAAGGAAAAACCAGAAAGGATTTGAAACAAGGATATCTATTCCCATCTTTTTTTTTTTTTAAACTGAAGGCCATATCCAGTAAAATAACTCAAGAAAAAGTAATGTGAGATATGACACATGGACTGTAGCCTGCCAGGCTCTTCTGTCCATAGGATTTCCCAGGAAGAATACTGAAGTGGCTTGCCATTTCCTTTTCCAGGGGATCTTCCTGATCCAGGGATCAAACTCAGGTCTCCTGTATGGCATGCAGATTCTTTACCAGCTGAGCTACAAGGGAATCCCACAAGACTGGACAAGAAATAATTAAACAAAATTTTCTATGTGCCAATCCGGGCCCCCCCTTCCCACCCTCATGTGCAATGTGCATCTGCTTTACACATTAACCAGAATTCCTCAAAGATGGGAGTACCTGCGGACCACAAAGAACATTTCTTTTTCCTTTCTACAGATACTAGCAATGTAACTTCTTGTAACCACCGTTCTTTCCAAACTCTGTAGGCAGTCACGGTTACTTGCTACTCACTTTCTACCTGCTAACCTTCACTATGCATCCTCGGTGAACTTCATGTAAAATATCAGCATGTCATGTTGATGCACAATCCTTTGTCTCAAAAATGTATGTAACTGAGCCTTTGTTTTCTAACAGGCAGAACAGTGTTCAGAGGTTCCTGAAAATCTGTCTCCTGGGTGATAATCCTCAGTTTGCCTCAAATAAAATGTCCTTTCTACTGCTTAACTTGAATGTTCATTGAACTTTTTTTTTTTTTAGCTTTTCACAGCTGTTATTTCTGACCTAGAATACAGAGTGTAAAAGAAACTATATAAGAGTTGGATGAACGAATGAATCATTAAGTAAGAAGAACAGTTGAAACAGACCATTTTGCCTCAATGGATTGTGTTTCAACTCTACTTTGCCTCCACTAAAATTCACTAAACAGAAAAAAACAACTTATCAAATGCAGAATCTAGCTTATCTATAAAAAACAAAAAGACAGTGTGCTTTTACGATGATTAAATGAAACCATTGAGTGATAAATAATCTTTCATTGAACTTGCTGACAAGCATCAAGTTTGAAAACAAGAAAGAATGTTTTTTTTTTTTTTTTCCTGGTGACACATTAAGACTCACATAAAATCCAGAAGAATATATCTCTGGGAATGCAAATTTTGTAAGATTGCTGAATAAAATATAAATATTATATTTTCACAAAAAATTAGAATATATATTTTAAAAATATTTAAATTCTACTTGGTTTTTGGCCAAAATAGATTAGTAAGACAAATCTACTCTCTCATAACTCACACCCCCAGCCAATTTGAAAATATATGAAACAACAGTTTGCAAGACATTGAGCATCAAGAAAATAAGAGTAATTTTAAAAGATGAGAAATATGATTGCCCTAGCTTACTGCATTGAGAGTTGTCTGTGGACCTTTTCTGGCTCTAACAAATCTTAAAAGCAAGATCTGAATTAATCAGATTATTTAAAACAAAAATATCCAGCACACGGAAAGGGAAGATTTACAATTTCTGACAACAGATAAAAATAGCCTATCATGTAAATATGCAGAAAGAAACTTTATAACAAATAAATGAGTCAATAAATCAAAACTGAACAGCCTAGCACAGATATCAGAATTAGTAGAAAAAGACACTAAAACATATCAAAATATTCTATAGGTTATATAAACACATGGAAGATACAGTGGTTCAGTTCAGTTCAGTTGAGTTGCTCAGGCGTGTCTGACTCTTTGCAGCCCCATGGACTGTAGCATGCCAGGTTTCCATGTCCATCACCAACTCCCAGAGCTTGCTTCAGTGGTTCCCATCATCAGGGTTTTTTCCAATGAGTCGGTTGTTCGCATCAGGAGGCCAAAGTATTGGAGCTTCAGCTTCAGCGTCAGTCCTTCCAATGAATATTCAGGACTGATTTCCTTTAGGAAATCATTTTCTTTTGGTAAGGAATATTTTTATAACTCAGAATAATCTTCAAAATTTTATTTTACAAATTTATGGGAAATTGGGGTTCTCAGTCTTGATTCTAGCTTGTGCTTCATCCAGCCTGGCATTTCACATGATATACTCTGCATAGAAGTTAAATAAGCATGGTGACAATATGCAGCCTTGACATACACCTTTCCCAATTTGAAACCAGTCCATTGTTCCACATAGGGTTCTAACTGTTGCTTCTTGACCTACATACAGATTTCTCAGGAGGCAGGTCAGGTGGTCTGGTATTCCCATCTCTTTCAGAATTGTCTATAGTTTGTGTTGATCCACATATTCAAAGGCTTTAGCATAGTCAATGAAGTAGAAGTAGATGTTTTTCTGGAATTCTGTAGCTCTTTCTATGATCCAATGGATGTTGGCAATTTGATCTTTGCTTCCTCTGCCTTTTCTATACTCAGCTTGAACATCTGGATGTTTTTGGTTGACATACTATTGAGGCCATATCTACAAAGAAACAAAGTAGTTAATCCCACTAGGGGATTGTACATAGAAAAAATATGGGCGATGCCTATAAGTTAATGGCTACTCAAGCAAGCAGGTTTGCTTAACCACAAAAACAAGCAGGCTTGCTTAGCAAAAAAAAAAAAAAAAAAAAAAAAAAACATGCAAGAAAAGCATAAAACAATAAAAAATGCCCCAAAACAATAAAAGAATGATGACATGAGACCCACATCCTGCCCAGTGATCTCAGTAAGTTAATGATCCCTAGGACATACTCTTTGCACACATAATAATAATAATAATAATAATTTGTGGACCTAACTTGACCACATAAGGACAAGAAAACTCCCCTGCTCAACATGGAGGAGGAGCTGCTGATGGAAACATGAGGTCTACTCAGGAATGACAAAGAAGGTCTTCTCCCTCTGGCCACTTTGCCTTTGATTATAAAACTGTAGCTCAGTAAGTTCTCAAGGGGCAGCATCCTCTCACCCACCTGTTTTTTAGCCTCACAAAAGTCCAGTTCTTATAAATCACTTCTTATCTATCATGGCTGAGACATAAAGCACTGAGGTACTGAGAGCTCTTTGGAGCCCCACAAAAGGATGCCAGATGGTTTCAGGTGCATTAGCAGAGTGAACATAACCAAAATAAGAATCAATAAGTTCAAAAATAATGTAAAATTAAAAGTTCCCAAAATAAAATTCAAAGAAAAAAATAAATTTTAAAGTGAGATAGAATGTCTGGGACATGTGGAATAATTCCAAAAGTTAGAAGACATGTCTAACGGGAATACAAAGAGGAAAAAAAAGGCAAAAGAAATATTTGAATGGCTGAGAATTTTCCAAAATGAACAGACACAAAAGCACACATCCAGGAACCTCAGTGAACACCCAGCAGCAAATATACCAAGAAATCTATTTAAAAAATAAATACTGAAAGAAGCCAAAGGGTAACACATCTTCCAAAGGGGGAGAGTGATTAGAATTATATCAGACATTTCTTCAGAAGTGAACTGAAGAGATGAATGGTTATTCCACGTTATATGTATGCAGAGAGGTAAAAGGTAGCACCTTCTTGGCAGAAAAACCAAAAGATATGTGAAAAATTGGATTTGGTTGCCTAATGCTTGAGAGCAGAAAAGAACACTAGAAGATAAGCCTGGAGACAAAGACAGGCTCCAGAAAGCTCATTTAGGAATCCAGGTTTACTCTGAGGGATGTGGGGACATGCTGCACGCTACGTAGGGTGACCATGTGTTCCTCTGGCCTGAGGCGGTCACAGATTATTCCCCTCTTTATTTAAGATGATCTTGGTTTGTACAGTAAATTATTGGATCACCCATCTATGAAAGTTCTTCGAGGTAACCACGTCTGCCCTCTAGTCGTTAGTCTGACAGGGAAGAGGTATTGGAAAGACACCCACACACTCTGAAGATCTGATGACCCTGAGTTGTGTGTAAGGGGAACTCTGGCAGAGGATGCAATATGAGGCAGCTTCCTTTTCCTTCATAAACTTAAAACCAGAAGGTAGAAATTCACAAGCTAAGCTTCCTGATCCATTCACCTTGACCTTTAACTTGAACTGTAGACTCTCACTCTAATATTTCAGCAAGAAGGGAAAACAATAAAAATTGAAGCCCAACACAAAGCAAAGTGGCCAACAGCCCTTACCCTGAGGAAAAAATCTATTTGGTCTACTACTGACTCTGGAAAGAGGAGGGGTCAGCTCCATCTTTCTCTAAAATTAGCATAGGCTGCCTAAGGGACTGGGATGGCACCTGGGGCCTAGTCAGGGAGACCTCAAAGTGGTTCAGATTCTTCAGGTGCCCTCCACCCCGTTTTCTCCACCTCCTCTTTCACTCACCTTCAAAGGTCTGGATTCCCGCAGGGACCACCCCTTTCAGAGCTTCCCATTCCCACAGTGTTGTTGCCTAAATCGCCTCTCTTAATCAAAACCTCCTTTCTTTTAGAATAGCTGATTTGATCTGCTATGATATTAATAACAGTAACTAAAAGTTAAAGTCGACAGAACACACTACATGTGTCAGGAGAATTGTTATACTCATTAAATAATCATAGTCATCACTTAACACATCTCATATCCCTTTAACTAGCAGATGATTAAGCCTCAAATGGGATCTGCCTTGGTGGCTCAGTGGGAAAGAATCAGCCTGCCAATGCAGGGTACACAGGTTCAATCACTGGATTGGGAATATCCCCTGGAGAATAAAGTGGCAAACCCCTCCAGTATTCTTGCTGGGAAATCCCACATACAGAAGAGCCTGGTGGACTACAGTCCATGGGGTCTTAAAGAGTTAGACGCAATTTGGCCACTAAACAACAACAAAGCTCAAAACTCTGATATCTTATTTTTAATGCAGTTCCACATCTAACTGCTACTTTTTACTATTGTTGCTTTAACCGTATCCTCTAAGCTCTTTAACTGGTCATCCATCCATCCCTATGTACCCACAATTACATTATTATTACATTATTATTACCCACAATTATGTAGCCATAATTCATCTGGCAAATTGTTCTTGTGGTTTGAGGAGTAGAAAATCTTATTTTCACTTTTTCCTTTTTTTGCTACAGAAAAAAAAAAATGTACTTTAATTTAAAAAAAATGGTAAGTTGCTTAGGAGATCTTTCTAAGTAATCTGTATATCTCTCAAGTTTATTTGGGTCTAGGCTTTTATGGTCTCTGAAATGTCTTTCAACTGCACATTGCCTGCATAAACTGTTCATCGTCTTGAGCGCTTATTTTATAACTAAAAAAAACTGCCGTAAAATTGCTTCACAATGCTATGTTAATTTCTGCTATACAATGAAGTGAATCAAGTGTATGTCTACATCTATCTCCTCCATCTTGAGTCTCCCTCCGAACACCCCATCCCACCCCTCTATATCATCACGGAGCACCAAGCTGAGCTCCCACTGATATACAGCAGTTGCCCACTAGCTGTCTATTTCACACATGGCACTGGATATTTTTTCATTACATTGGTCCTTCGGATTCTCTCTGATTTTTTTTTTCTGGCTTAAGGAATCTATTTTAAAAATAGATTTAAAATCTATTAATAGATTAAATATATTTAAAACATTATAATATTCATTTTATTTCACAAAATGTTTACTTAAACTAATTTTTAAGTTAATTTTTATTGGAGTATAGTTGATTTACAGTGTTGCGTTTGTGCTGAGCAGCAAACTGATCCAGTTATATGTATATGTACATCCTCTTTTTTAGATTCTTTTCCCGCATAGGTCATTACAGACTATTTAGTACCATTCCCTGTGCTTTACACTACATTCTATCCATTCACTATTCTATATGTATAGTGTGTATAAGTCAAGCCCAATCTCCCAATTTATCCCTCTCCCCTTTTTCTCTCTCAACGACCTTAAGTTTGTTTGTAACATCTGTGAGCCTACTTCTATTTTGTAAATCAGTTCATTGTACTATTTTTTTAGATTCTAATATAAGAGATATCACATAATATTTGGCTTTCTCTACTCTATTTTACTTCATTCACTCAGTTTGACAATACCTAGGTCCACCTTGTCACTCCAAATGACATTATTTTGTTTTTTTTCAATGGCTGAGTAGTATTACACTATATATAGGCAGCATATCATCTTTATCATTTCTCTCCCCATGGATATTTAGGTTGCTTCCATGGCCTGGCTATTTAAATAGTGCCTCAATGAATATTGCGGTGCATGCATTCTTTCAAAATGCAGCTTTCTTGAGAAATTTGCCTAGGAGTAAGATTACTGGTACCCCTATTTTTAGGTCTTCAAAGAACCTCCATAATGTTTTCCATCATGACTGCACCAATTTACAGTCCCACCAACAGAGTAAGAGTGTCCTCTTTTCTCTACACTGTCTCCAGCATTTATTGTTTGTAGAATTTTAATGATGATTATTCTGACTGATTATATTCTTTGCAGCCAAAGACGGAGAAGCTCTATACAGTCAGCAAAAACAAGACCGGGAGCTGACTGTGGCTCAAATCATGAACTCCTTATTTCCAAATTCAGGCTTAAATTGAAGAAAATAGGGAAAACCACTAGACCATTTAGGTATGACCTAAGTCAAATCCTTTATGATTATACAGTGGAAGTGAGAAACAGATTTAAGGGACTAGATCTGATAGACAGAGTGCCTGATGAACTATGGACAGAGGTTCGAGACATTGTACAGGAGACAGGGATCAAGACCATCCCCATGGAAAAGAAATGCAAAAAGGCAAAATGGTTGTCCAAGGAGGCCTTACAAATAGCTGTGAGAAGAGAAGTGGAAAGCAAAGGAGAAAAGGAAAGATATTCCCATTGGAATGCAGAGTTCCAAAGAATAGCTGGGAGAGATAAGAAAGCCTTCCTCAGTGATGAATGCAAAGAAAGAGAGGAAAACAATAGAATGGGAAAAACTAGAGATCTCTTCAATAAAGTTAGAGATACCAAGGGAACATTTCATGCAAAGATGTGTTCGATAAAGGACAGAAATAGTTTGGACCTAATAGAAGCAGAAGATATTAAGAAGAGGTGGCAAGAATACACAGAACTGTACAAAAAAGATCCTCACAACCCAGATAATCATGATGGTTTGATCACTCACCTAGAGCCAGACATCCTAGAATATGAAGTCAAGTGGACCTTAGAAAGCATCACTACAAACAAAGCCAATGGAGGTGATGGAATTCCAGTTGAGCTATTTCACATCCTGAAAGATGATGCTGTGAAAGTGCTGCACTCAATATGCCAGCAAATTTGGAAAACTCAGCAGTGGCCACAGGACTGGAAAAGGCCAGTTTTCATTCCAATCCCAAAGAAAGGCAATGCCAAAAAAAAATGTTCAAACTACCACACAATTGCACTCATCTCGCATGCTAGTAATGCTCAAAATTCTCCAAGACAGGCTTCAGCAATACATGAACCATGAACTTCCAGATGTTCAAGCTGGTTTTAGGAAAGGCAGAGGAACCAGAGATTAAATTGCCAACATCCTCTGGATCATTGAAAAAGCAAGAGAGTTCCAGAAAAATATCTATTTCTGCTTTATTGACTATGCCAAAGCCTTTGACTGTGTGGATCACAACAAACTGTGGAAAATTCTGAAAGAGATGGGAATACCAGACCTCCTGACCTGCCTCTTGAGAAGCCTGTATGCAGGTCAGGAAGCAACAGTTAGAATTGGACATGGAACAACAGACTGTTTCCAGATAGGAAAAGGAGTACGTCAAGGCTGTATATTGTCACCCTGCTTATTTATCTTATATGCAGAGGACATCATGAGAAACGCTGGGCTGGAAGAAGCACGAGCTGGAATCAAGATTGCCGGGAGAAATATGAATAACCTCAGATAAGCAGATGACACCACCTTAATGGCAGAAAGTGAAGAGGAACTAAAAAGTCTCTTGATGAAAGTGAAAGAGGAGAGTGAAAAAGTTGGCTTAAAGCTCAACATTCAGAAAACTAGGATTATGGTATCTGGTCCCATCACTTCATGAGAAATAGATGGGGAAATGGAAACACTGTCTGACTTTATTTTTTTGGGCTCCAAAATCACTGCAGATGGTGATTACAGCCATGAAGTTAAAAGATGCTTATTCCTTGGAAGGAAAGTTGTGACCAACCTAGATAGCATATTAAAAAGCAGAGACATTACTTTGCCAACAAAGGTCTGTCTAGTCAAGGCTATGGTTTTTCCAGTGGTCATGTATGGATGTGAGAGTTGGACTGTGAAAAAAGCTGAGCACCGAAGAATTGATGCTTTTGAACTGTGGTGTTGCAGAAGACTCTTGAGAGTCCCTTGGACTGCAAGGAGATTTAACCAGTCCATCCTAAAGGAGATCAGTCCTGGATGTTCAGTGGAAGGACTGATGCTAAAGCTGAAACTCCAGTACTTTGGCCACCTGATGGGAAGAGTTGACTCATTGGAAAAGACCCTGAAGGTGGGAGGGATTGGGGGCAGGAGGAGAAGAGGACGACACAGGATGACATGGCTGGATGATGGACAGGGAGGCCTGGCATGCTGCAGTTCATGGGGTCACAAACAGTCGGACATGACTCAGCAACTGAACTGAACTGAACTGAATATTAGGGAAATTTCTTTTTTCTAAGATACACAGTAATTTTGCTTCGATTTAAGCCTTGGCTGATCAAAGGTCAAATCATATTGTCACTTAAATTCACAAATCTCAAAATATAGCCTTTTTACTATAACAGTAATTAGCTAGTTATATGTATTATTTATAGATTTTCCTCTAGCCAATTAATATACTTATCTTTTATTCTAATACCTAGCTGTAAGTACATTGGTGAAGCCATGAATGATAAAGTTCCATGATTCCATCCTCCACATGGTCATGAGAAACTTTACCTCCAACATTTCAAAGTTGTGAGACATATATAAGTCCATCATCTCTTAGAACATCATGTTTACAGTTGAGGAAGTAAGTTAAGGGCAGATTTTTCAGCTGGGAATCATTGACTGCCAACAGTGATAACCTACTATCCAAAGGTGCTGAATATGGAAAATTATGTCTCCACGACATGGTTCAGTATACACATAGTTCTTCTTGTATTCCTCAGGAAGGAAGGTGCTCCAATTAACCAGCTTGAACAGATGCCTTGACCCATGAGGCATGTGTTGAATTTTCACTATTGCCTGGGTCAAATATAGGCATGCAAGTTTGATTACCAGTTTCTTTGACAGAAATGGGCCATGTTCATTTCCTTAGTAAGATGGCATAGAGGTATCAATGACCTGTAAGCTAGGGTAAATTACAGCTTGTGTTTTCAGTTTATTTTTGAATTCTGGATCATTCTGTATCGAAAAAAAACATAATAAAATGTGAATCTGTTAAAGGCTTTAAGACTATAGGAGTGGCAGCTTTTATTCCAATTAAATCAGCTGTTATGATGTAAATAATTATGAAAATGATATAATTTCTAATAATTATTTTCATCATATTTGTATTTTGAGGACATTAAAATGTGTCATCCCAGTTTCAACAGTAATGATTCACACATACAGACATACATTTATTCACATATAACCACCAAATTAAAAAAATTACATGATTCCTGGGAAAGATGAAATACTATCTACTTTGAAAAATCATTTTTGACCTACCATGACCTAAGTGAGAAGAATGAATACAGTAATAGGATATCAATCTCCTAACTCACATATTATCTAAATTGAAAAGGAATTTGACCAAATTAAAGGAAATATTTCTAATATACATCTCGTTTTCATGGATCACGTATTTAGAGCTTCCCTTTCTTATAGAGATAAGTGGTATCCTGAGATCTCAGCTGTGGAGTGAGAAAGGCCACCATACATTTCCCTTTCCTTTTGTTTTATTCATACACTCTACAGGAGAAAACCTACAACTAACCTCTGAGGAGCAATTACCTAGCCACAGACCAACGTCCTTAACAATGACATCTGTAGGAATGAATATACCAGCTGCCACTCCACATGAAAATCTCAATACCTAAAGGATATTTCTTAAAGTTAACCTCTCAGTGAAGTAGCTGACAGGCTAAGTGAAGTTGAAAGTGTCAGTCGGCCAGCTGTGTCTGACTCTTTGAGACCCCATGGACGGCGGCTCTCTAGGGTCCTCTGTCCATGGAATTCTGAAGAGAGAGTTAACTGAAGCCCCAGTGGAACCTCACAAGAGACACGTTAGCCAGCCAACTGCAAACTGCACAGTCAATGTGTGCCGCAATTCCACAAAGACAGATTTCTCTAATATAATCTCTCTAATGCCCACGATCCCACCCAAGTGCCTTCAGACAGGTACTTATAAACTAGTGGATCATCTCAAAAACAGAGTGTAAGAAACAACACCGGTACACACATAAATAAAAGGGAGACAGAGAGACTCAGCTAATACCTTCTCAGGACCGCAAAAGCGGTCCTACAAAAGGAGTTAGCAAATCCTGCTGGCTTTAAATTCCTCTGCTTATTGTTTTGTTCCCAAAAAAGTTGGTTTTGGGGGTAAGAATTATGTATTGTACTAAATTTGTTTTTCAAGTTTATTATTATTATTATTATCGTGGACAGCTATTTTTAAGGGCACACAGCAATTGTTTTAACAATGGCCATTGTCCTTTTTTTAAAAAAAAACAGCAACAATTTTTCCATGCAAGCATGCTATATGGCTCAAATGTTATCTGCTAACATTCCACTGAAATACATGAACTACAGTAATCCCAAGTGCTTGGTAGACTTTACAATTTACCTAATGAGAACAATAAATCTTTTGTCATATTAAATAGTGGTTCCTTGACATTGTTCTATTTCCCTCAAAATTGGTGACTAATTAAGAGCTTTCTTTACAATTATATTTCATTTCCCTCAATGCTCTAAAGCCACCTTGTCTTAAGGTAAAATTATGTAAAAGCACAGTAAGGATTTTGTTTTTTGTTCCACTTAACAGCTTAAATATAAGACCAATAAAAATATCCTAACAAAAAATGATACTTTTGTGTTAGAGTTACAGCACGTGTGCCTGTGTTATAAATATGTATACTATACAACACATAAACCATAACATTTGAGTCATTCTTGCTGCAATTAAACCCCCAGAATCATCACCTGAAATACAGACTCTAGTGGGATCAACTCCATATTTTGCAAGAATTTAATCTTGTAGAAAGAATTTGACCACAGAAATGACATCTTCATGGGCAACAGGAAACAGATATTGAGGAGCTAATCTATAGCTTCAGACAGAAAAAAAAGAGAGAGAGAGAGAAGCAAAAGCATATATGATTAAACTTCAGTTGTATATATCCAGGTATCTCTCAATTTAACCAGTAGGTCCAAAGAACAAAATAAGTCATACTTTGAATCTTTAGTTTCACCAATCGTACCTTGACCTACTACTAACATCTTTTTTTTAAGTAGATTCTCATATAACATTTTTAAAATGTTGGGTTCCATGAGATGAGAGAGTTAAGTTTATATGTTTATGCTCATAAAATTGTACACAAACTTTTTAGCAAAGCGCAATCAAAGGGAGACGCTCTACAGCATTTATCAGATGCTCCATCGAGTTGGTGACACATGTTTTCACAGTCATTGTTAGGGGTGAACACTTGATTTTAAAAGCAGCAAATCTGAGACCAAATGATTTGTGGGTGTCTTATATTAGAAATTTATGTAGGTAAAAATTCTACAAAATAGACTTAATTGATAGAAAATATAAGGGGAAAATTCATTCGAAAAGACGTACAGAGAAGCTTTGAGTAGAACATAAAGTACGGACATTTCCAAGTCTTTTCAGTATATCCTTGGGAATTTGGGCAAAAGTCATTAGTGCTTCAGTTCTCTTATGTTGAGAACGACTTAAAATTCTCAGATGGCCACAACATTTGCAACTGATATTCCAACAATTAAGAATATCTATATAGTTGATATCTTCTAATAACCTATAATGGAAAATAAAATGAAAATATATGTGAATATACATGTACATGTGTAACTGAGTCACTCCACTTGAAACTAACACAACTAAACTATACTTGAAACTAACACAATACTGTAAATCAATAGTTCAATTTAAAGAAAGAGTATCTATAAAATTGATCTGTGATCACCAGTTCAAGCAAATACAGCATCCCAATTGTATAATGGGTAATTAAGCTCCTAGACGTTTATAGAAGTACCAGAGCCAATGTTGTCAGAGATGTTCAGCCTGTGTTGCCTCTCGAAGGTCTCTCCAAGGACAGAGGTTAAAGAGAAACTCGGCCCCTTTGAGGAAGAGTGGATAATGTAATGATAATAAAATAACATAAATCAAAACTTCCTAGGATCTCGGTCCTTTTGAAGTCATAGGTGTCTTCTTTGGAAATCAAAATTGTTTACCACAAGAGCAAGAATCAATATTAAAAAAAAAGAAACCCACAAATATAATGCTCTCATGCCACTCCTACATCCACAGCAACAAGTTTGTTTGCCATCAATCCATTCAGAAGATCCACCGATGTATACTCTGTATACACAAAAAAAATTTATGTGGAAGTCTATTCTGTAAATAGGAGCAGTGGAAGACTACCTACATGGGTGAAATGTGATAGAAATATGATTAATTGGCGAATCCCTACATTCTCACTTTTCCTGTTTCCGTATGGAGTGATTCAAAGACTTCAGGTTTGACAGCTGCCAATAAATGGGGAAGGTCATGGCAGCAAAAAAATATACATTAAGAGAAAAGAGTCATGACAATACATAAAAGGCTCAGGGAATTAACTGTTAAGTACAACTGAAAAAAAAGTGTTGAAAGAGAAGTAGGGGTATAAAGTGAAACCACGTAGGAAAAGAGGGATACAAGTGCCAGTTCTTGGATACTACACCAGGATTTCTTTGCCCATAGGCGGTAGATCTCACCAAGGAATTTAATTATAAATCATATGACCAGAAAAAGGTATTTAGGAAGAAAGGTGGACAGAATTGGTTATTAAATGTAGATGCTAAGAAACAATAAGAAATTGGCTGTAATTGCCCCTTATTAATAGAATGCAGCTGAGGAGCATGTCTATGTTCTCTTCTTGCTGAAGTTGAAGTTTTCTCTCACCTTACTGAAGTTAATGTCACTGTCTCTCAACTTGTTGAAGTTGCTGTTTACTTGGGTTTCTTTCTTTCTGAGAATATTGGGAGATACACAGGATATGTTCTATTTGGTAATCTTCAGTTTGGATTACTGTGATTCTTCCAGATACACTGGCATGCTCTGAAGTTGTATATATTGATCTTTAGGACTATGGTTATAGCTCGAAATAGAGCTTTGGAAATCAGCAGCATGCGTGTGGGAGATAGAGCTGAAAGTGTAAAGAATGTGAAGAGTCAAAAACTAAAGAAAGGAATACTGAGGAACACAAACACTTATAAAATATAAAGAGAGGCCTATATTTGTTTATTTGTTTATATTTGTTTTATTTTAAAGAAGGAGAAGCACCTGAAGATTAAACGGGAGAGGCAAAAGGAAGTTAAAAGAAACATGTTTCATAGAAATCAAGGGAACAGTAGTTTCAGTGAAGGGGGAGTGGTCATTGCCAGTTTACACAGCTTAGAGTATTCTTCAAGGGGGGAAAATGGATCCCACAGTGTCTAAAAATGAGCCTGAGAAGAGTGACAGGTGACTACCTAGACAGAGATATTCAGAAACAAGGAAGATCAAGATAGAAGAGGCTGTAACATTTAGGAGTCAATAAAATGGACCCATTTATACACAGAAGAGGAATACTGATTAAAATCCAAATAATATGAGGGAATATGACCCCAGGCAAAGAATAGATTATACTTTGCCAAAAGATAAAAAAGCACACTTCTAGGATATAAGTAGAAAGAAATAAAATTAATATAGTGATAATAATTTTTAAAGACATATGACATACTCAAGGGATGAAGGTGCTGAATTTGCACAGACATCCCTGATAGATGAAGGAGGATGAATGGAGAGACTTAAAAGAGCACTGAGGGTTTGGAAGTGACATTGACAAGGGTAGGAATTAAATACACACAGGAGACTTGAGACAACCTTGAGGGCTGGTAGGATGAGGCTGCTCCCTAGTGGTGAGAGGCTGAAGCCTGTGAATCCTAATGTGAGGCCTAGATTTGCTACTGGCTCCACCACTCGCTAATAGTAGGGGAGCCTTTCTGTAGCTATTATCTGTAAATCTTGACAGAGATGCCCATCCTAAGATGTGATTGCCAATCTATTAAAAGTGGACCGCTCACCCAACTAATGTGGCATTGGTGGTTATTGTGAAATGTTCAGCTCAGCTCAGTCACTCAGTTGTGTTCAAACTTTGTGACCCCATGGACTGCAGCACGCCAGGCCTCTCTGTTTATCACCAACTCCCAGAGTATACTCGAACTCATGTCCATTGAGACAGTGAAGCCATCCAACCATCTCAGCCCCTGTCATCCCCTTCTCCGACTTTCAATCTTTCCCAGCATCAGGGTCTTCTCAAATGAGTCACTTCTTTTAATGAGGTAGACAAAGTATTGGAGTTTCAGCTTTAGCATCAGTCCTTCCAATGAATATTCAGGACTGATTTCCTTTATGATGGACTGGTTGGATATCCTTGCAGTCCAAGGGACACTCAAGAGTCTTCTCCAACACCACAGTTCAAAAGCACCAATTCTTCTGAGCTTAGCTTTCTTTATAGTCCAACTCTCATATCCATACAAGACTACTGGAAAAAATACAGCTTTGACTAGATGGACATTTGTTGGCAAAGCAATGTCTCTGCTTTTCAGTATGCTGTCTGGGTTGGTCATAACTTTTCTTCCAAGGAGCAGGCATAGTTTAATTTGATGGCTGCAGTCAATATCTGCAGTGATTTTGGAGCTCCCCCCCCCCCAAAATAAAATCTGTTACTGTTTCCACTGTTTCCCCTTGTATTTGCCATGAAGTGATGGGACCAGATGCCATGATCTTAGTTTTCTGAATGTTGAGCTTTAACAAACTGTTTCACTTTCCTCTTTCACTTTCATCAAGAGGCTCTTTAGGTCTTCACTTTTTGCCATAAGTGTGGTGTCATCTGCATATCAGAGGTTATTGATATTTCTCCCAGCAATCTTGATTCCAGCTTGTGCTTCATCTAGCGCAGCATTTCTCATGATGTACTCTGCATAGAAGTTAAATAACCATGGTGACAATGTACAGCTTTGACGTACTCCTTTCCCTATTTGGAACCAGTCTGTTGTTCCATGTCCAATTCTAACTGTTGCTTCCTGACCTGCATACAGATTTCACAAGAGGCAGGTCAGGTGGTCTGGTATTCCCATCTCTTTTAGAATTTTCCACAGTTTGTTGTGATCCACACAGTCAAAGGCTTTGGCATAGTCAATAAAGCAGAAATAGATATTTTTCTGGAACTCTCTTGCTTTTCCAATGATCCAATGGATGTTGGCAATTTGATCTCTGGTTCCTCTGCCTTTTCTAAAACCAGCTTGGACATCTGGAAGTTCACAGTCCACGTATCGTTGAAGCCTGGCTTGGAGAATTTTGAGCTCTACTTTGCTAGTGTGTGATGAGTGCAATTGTGCACTAGTTTGAGCGTTTTTTGGCATTTCCTTTCTTAGGGATTGGAATGAAAACTAACCTTTTCTTGTGGCCACTGTGGAGTTTTCCAAATTTGCTGGCATATTGGATGCAACACTTTCATAGCATTATCTTTTAAGATTTGAAATAGCTCAACTGGAATTCCATCACCTCCACTAGCTTTGTTTGTAGTGATGCCTACTAAGGCCCACTTGACTTCCATTCCAGGATGTCTGGCTCTAGGTGAGTGATCATACCATTGTGGTTATCTGGGTCATGAAGATCTTTTTTGCACAGTTCTTCTGTGTATTCTTGTCACCTCTTCCTAATATCTTCTGCTTCTGTTAGGTCCCTACCATTTCTGTCCTTTATTGAGCCCGTCTTTGCATGAAATTTTCCCTTGGTATCTCTAATTTTCTTGAAGAGATCTCTAGTCTTTCCATTCTATTGTTTTCCTCTATTTCTTTGCACTGATCACTGAAGAAGGCATTCTTATCTTTCCTTGCTATTCTTTGGAACTCTGCATTCAAATAGGTATGTCTTTCCTTTTCTCCTTTCCCTTTCACTTCTCTTCTTTTGATAGCTGTTTGTAAGACATTCCTAGACAACCATTTTGCCTTTTTGCATTTCTTTTTCTTGGGGATGGTCTTGATTCCTGCCTTCTGTACAATGTCATGAACCTCCATCCATAGATCTTGAGGCACTCTTATCAGATCTAATCCCTTGAATCTGTTTGTCACTTCTACTGTATAGTTGTAAGGAATTTGATTTAGGTCATACCTGAATGGTCTAGTGGTTTTCCCAACTTTCTTCAATTTAAGTCTGAATTTGGCAATAAGGAATTCATGGTCTGAGCCACAGTCAGCTCCTGGTCTTCTTTTTGCTGACTGTATAGAGCTTCTCCATCTTTGGCTGCAAAGAATATAATCAATCTGATTTAGGTATTGACCATCTGGTGATGTCCATGTGTAAAGTCTTCTCTTGTGTTATTGAAAGAGGATGTTTGCTGTGACCAGGGCGTTCTCTTGGCAAAACTCTATTAGCCTTTGCCCTGCTTCATTCTGTACTCCAAGATCTAATTTTCCTGTTACTCCAGGTGTTTAACTTCCTACTTTTGCATTCCAGTCACCAATAATGAAAAGGACATCTTTTTGGGGGGTGTTAGTTCTAGAAGTCCTTGTAGATCTTCATAGAACCCCTTCGACTTTAGCTTCTTCAGCATTACTGGTCAGGGCATTGCCTTGGATTACCATGATGTTGAATGGTTTGCCTTGGAAACAACAGAGATCATTCTGTCATTTTTGAGATGACGTCCAAGTACTGCATTTTGGACTCTTTTGTTGACCATGATGGCTACTCTATATCTTCTAAGGGATTCTGGCACACAGTAGTAGATATAATGGTCATCTGAGTTAAATTCACCCATTCTGGTCCATTTTAGTTCACTGATTCCTAAAATGTCGATGTTCAGTCTTGCTATCTCTGTTTGACCACTTCCAATGTGCCATGATTCATGCACCTAACATTCCAGGTTCCTATGCAATACTGCTCTTTACAGCATTGGACTTTACTTCCATCACCAGTCCCATCCACAATTGGGTGTTGTTTTTGCTTTGGCTCCGTCTCTTCACTCTTTCTGGAGTTATTTCTCCACTGATCTCCAGTAGCATATTGGGCACCTAGTAACCTGGGAAGTTCATCTTTCAATGTCCTATCTTTTGCCCTTTCATACTGTTCATGGGGTTCTCAAAGCAAGAATACTGAGATGGTTTGCCACTCCCTTCTCCAGTGGACCATGTTCTGTGAGTACTCTCCACCATGACTGGTCCATCTTGGGTGTCCCTACACAGCATGGCTCATAGTTTCATTGAGTTAGACAAGGCTGTAGTCCATGTAATCAGATTGGTTAGTTTTCTTTGATTGTGGTTTTCAGTCTGTCTGCCCTCTGATGGAGAAAGAAAAGAGGCTTATGGAAGCTTCCTGATGGGAGAGACTGACTAAGGGGGAAACTGGGTCTTGTCCTGATGGGCAGGGCCATTCTCTGTAAATCTTTAATCCAATTTTCTGTTGATGAATGGGGCTGTGTTCACTCCCTGTTATTTACCTGGGGCCAAACTATGGTGGAGGTGATGAAGATAATGGCGATGTGCTTCAGAAGGTCCCAGGCATGCACTGCTATACTCAGTGTCCCCAGACCCTGCAGCGGGCCACCACCGACCCACGCCTCCCATGGAGACTCCTGAACACTCACAGGCAAGTCTGGGTCAGTCTCTTGTGGGCTCACTGCTCCTTTCTCCTGGGTCCTGGTGCACAGGGTTCTGTTTGTGCCCACCAAGAGTCTGTTTCCCAGTCCTGTGTAAGTTCTGGCAGCTCTCTGGTGGGTTAATGGTGACCTCCTCCAAGAGGGCTTATGCCATACCCAAGTCTGCATCCAGAG
>CM035274.1:5242659-5401147 GCA_020226075.1 Hydropotes inermis | reverse complement strand
TGGTAAAGGATCTGCCTGCAATATGGGAGATCTGGGTTCAATCACAGGGTTGGGAAGATCCCCTGGAGAAGAGAAATGCTACCCACTCCAGTATTTTGACCTGGAGAATTCCATGGGCTGTACAGTCCATGGGGTTGCAATGACTCAGAAAGGACTGGGCGACTTTCACTTTGAAACAGATCACAGAGTCAAAATTCTGGATATAATGACTCAGGCTGTCGGCTCTTTGAGAAAAAGAGTCTTCTCATTTGCTTTTTACATTTTGGAGTGCCTTTAAAACAATATCCTTTGTGTTCTGTGCTGTATGGTAAGTCAATAATATCAACAGTCTAAAAGCAACTGTGTGTGTATCTCTGTGTGTGAGTTTGAATATATTTAAGCATGTTTGAGTTTGTATCTATGGGAATGTGTTCGAGTGTATGTCTTAGCTATTCCATTTCACCTATTGGAATCATCTCCAAACAAATGGAATAGACTTTAAGGAGAAGCTGATTACTCAGTTCTATTTTATTTTTTCTACTGAAGTTCAAAATTATGCCTTAGATGCCTAACCTCAACATGGAAACTACTGATGCATCACTGCCTATGATAAGAACATGTATCTGCTATCTGGAAGCTGTGAATAATATCACTTGTGATCCAACATTTAAAACATCTTATTCACTTCTATTTTTCTGAATCTAACATCAGGTCCCACGGTAATTTCAAACTTAAGTTTAAATATTTGAATTATCCATTTTTCATTCTCAGTGTAACTTTATTTGCTAGTAACTTTTTTGAAAGCCAACATCTCACCTGATAATTTTATGATTTATTTGCCAAGAAGTATATGAAGACATATATATGAATCATGAATGATAGAGTCTATCTCTCTGCTAAGATACATATACATGTTTATAAACATAAACATTATACCAACAAAAGTTCTTCCAATTATGTATATATAGCACTATATTTTAATATAAATACATATAATGTGTAACACACACAAACACACATACTCACACATATTTACTTATATAAAGCAATTACAGTAACTTCCCAAAAGAAAGACACCACCAGGGAAAACAATTACAGTTGTTCTCTGGCTTTCTGACTTCCTCTTTGGCAAGTCCAAACAGACTGGAATATCACTAAAGGTTGTATCCATCACCATAACATTTTCATCTGAAATTGGTTGCATGTAGTCCAATTTCAGTATTATGGAAAACAATTCATCAAATCTTTTAAGACCTAATTTTTCCAATAAAGTAGCCTGTGAAAACAAAACAAATGCATTAAAACATGAAACATTTTGATTTTTAATATCTTCAAGTGCTTATAAGTATGCAATCAAAGATTAAGAATAAAAATGTAATATTTTAGAGGTTTTATTGTACATACTAACACATATAAGATAGTGCTTCTAAATAAATATCAAATAAGCAGTGTTTTTACTATAAGAGTATTTTCACTTAACTGTCACCAGTTTACTTGCAGCTTATTTTACATTGGTCTAGTTATTTCTGAAATGTAAGTTGTAAACTTTTATTTGAGAAATAAGATTTTATAGTTTCTTTTGTGCATATTTTAAATATTTTTATTTTATTTCTTTGGTCATTCAGTTTGTTTAAAATTTCAGAAAGTATGTAATTGTAAGTTTACTTATAAAACTATTCCCATTTTTTGAACTACAACTACATTCCTTCTTTAAGAGAAGACTTGGAGAAAAATAAGCTCTACTTTTAAATTGTGTACCATTGGAGTAATGCTCTCTTTACCATTTTTGGTAAGATTTACAATTCTTTTGTAATATCTTCCAATGAATAGTTCACAAAAAAGGAATTCTGAAATACTGTCGGGGAACAGAACATTGATGGTGTTTTTCTGTCGCTAAGTCATGTCTGACTCTGCAGCCCTATGGACTGTAGCACACAAAACTCCATTGTCTCCGGAGTTTGCTCAAGTTCATATTTATTAAAGGATTTGGTGATGCTACTTAATCATCTCATCCTGTGCAGATAATACATTTTACCTTCTCCTTTTGCCTTCAATCTTTCCCAATATCAGGGTCTTTCCCAATGATGTGACTCTTCCGCAACAGGTAGCCAAAGCATGGGCCCTTCAGCATCAGTCCTTCTAAGAAATACTCAGGGTTGATTTCCTTTAGGGTTGACTGGTTTGATCTCCTTGCAGTCCAAAGGACTCTTAAGTCTTCTGCAGCACCACAATTCGAAAGCATCAATTCTTCAGTGCTCAGCTTTCTTTATGGTCAAACTCTCACACCCATACATGACTACTAGAGAAACCATAGCTTTGACTATATGAACCTTTGTCCTCAAAATAATGTCTCTGCTTTTTTGTCTAGGTTTGCCATAGCTTTCCTTCCAAGGAGCAAGTGTCTTTTAATTTTATGGCTGCAATCATCCTCCATAGTGATTTTGGAGTCTAAGAAAAGAAAATCTGTCAGTGCTTCTACTTTTTCCCCTTCAATTTGCCACGAAGTGATGGGACTGGATGCTGTGATCTTAGTTTTTTGAATGTTGAGTTTCAAGCCAACTTTTTCACTCTCCTGTTCTCACCCTCATCAAGTCTCTCTAGTTCCTCTTCACTTTCTGCCATTAGAATGCTATTACCTGCATGTCTGAGGTTTTGATATTTCTCTTGGCAATCTTGATTACAGTTTGCAATTCATCCAGCCCTGCATCTCACATGATGCACTCTGCATAGAAGTTAGATAAGCAGGGTGATAACATACAGCCTTGTCATACTCCTTTCCCAATTTTGAATCAGTCCATTGTTCCTTGTCTGGCTCTAACTGTTGCTTCTTGACCCGCATACAGGTTTCTCAGGAGAAGGTAGGGAGGTCTGGTATTCCCATCTCTTTAAGAATTTTCCACAGTTTGTTGTGATGAACATAGTCAAAGGCTTTCGTGTAGTCAATGAAGTAGAAATAGATGTTTTCCTGGAATTCCCACTTTCTCCATGACCCAACAAATGTTGGCAATTTGATCTCTGGTTCCTCTGCCCCTTTAAAACCCATCTTGCACACCTGGAAGTTCTTGATTCATATACTGTGAGGCCTATCTAGAAGGATTTTGAGCATAACCTTGCTAGCATGTGAAATGAGCACAGTTGTATGGTAACTTGAATATTATAAATAGAACATTACATAGCATTTATTATTATAGCTATATGAGGTGACTAAAATTTTACAAGGACTTTAAAAATCATATAACCCATCTGCTTTAACAATGAGAATACTGAGAACAAGAAAGTTCCTGTTTTTGACACAAGTTAATTGGCTAGTAATTGACAAGATGTAAACCCAGTTTTCTAGGCCAGTATTTACATAAACTATTTGTGCTCCTGTACATATTACTAATTGCTAAGTTATGTTTTTTAAAAGAGCCTATAAAAATGGAAGCAAAGTAAGTGTATTAAATGTTAGGACAATTAATATTGATGCTGTGATATAAATAATGTAAATTTGAGCTTAAAAAAGATAGTTACATAAGGAATAATGAATGAGAAGTGGCATGCTGGTCAACAGGGTACAGTTTTGAAGCAGTCGTTTTGTCCATTAACACTTTTAAGTAACTCTAAAGTACAATTAAGATTTCAACTAAAAACACATATACACACATATATTGGAATGATATACAAATATAGAAATATAAACTTAAAACACATACACCCATATATACATTGCATTTGAACACAGCGTTTGTAAAACAATCACACCCAATCTCTAAAATATACTTACCTTTTGGCCTTAGAAAGAAGCTAGATCAGAGAAAGGTTATAATTTTTTTGTTGTGGATAACTCCTGCATTTAAAAGGTAAGCAGACCTAAGTATTCCTTCTTTTGGGAACAATGTCCTGGTTTGCTTTAGGGAACTACCATATCCCGTTAGTTGAAATCTTTAATGGGGAAGTTGATTGAGGGAACAATCACTCACCAGTTAAGAGGTAAGAAAATAAATTTAAGGTAGATTTAGTGCACTATCCTTGGATATTGATTCTTAAACAGAGACCCTAAGAATGAGAACACTCAGTGATAACTTATCACCACAATGGAATCCTGAAGAAGTTTGTTCCTGGATACTGACATCTCCGGTGCTGCTGACTTTTCTGAAGACTAGCATTTCAACTTCATATTCTGTGAGCTTCCAAAATCTTATAAAACTTTCTCATCCTTGGTTATTGGTTGATTTTATTATTACTACAGTCATTGCTAGCATTTTCTTAAATTATCCATGGACACATCACTTTCTTTTGCTTACTTACTAGCAAAACAAAACACACGAAGAAACAAATGAAAAAACAACTCGATGTTTCTCAGTCAGGTCTGGGGGAAGGCTGAGACTCAGAGAAGGGCTCAGTGGTAAACAGAGGAGGTCCTCTGTTCATGTTTCTGAGTAATGAAAGATTCTCATTTCAACACAAAAGTGATGCTATGTTTTATCTGGGATATTAGTGCCAGAAGTTGCCAAATGGCAACCCACTCCAGTACTCTTGCCTGGACAATCCTATGGACGGAGGAGTCTGGTAGGCTACAGTCCATGGGGTCGCACAGAGTCGGACACGACTGAGCGACTTAGCAGCAGTGGCAGCAGTGCCAAAAGAGGTTAAGTATTATCAAAGTGAACTGTCATTCAAAATGTCTTACTTTATAAATAACGTAGCACCTCTTCATATTCTTGTTAACCCTATATAAATCTTTGGAGAGACATCTGTTTAGGTCCCTTGCACATTGACTATAGGCTTGTATGAGTTTCTTATCTTTATTGGATATTAACCCCTTATCAAACAGATAGTTTGCAAATATTGTTTTCCGTACTGTAGGTTGCCTTTTCATTTTCATTTTGGTGATGATTTGATTTGTTGTGCAGAAGTTTTTTTCTTTTCATTTGATATAGCCTCATTTGTCTCTTTTTACTTTTGTTACTTGTGCTATTGGTGTCATAGCCAAAAAAAAAAAAAAAAAAATCATTGCCAAGGGCAACGCAAAGGAACTTTTCCATCAGGTTTTTTAATAGGAGTTTTTAGGGTTTCAGGGCTTACCTTAAAATCTTTAATCTACCCTGAGTTGACTTCTGTGTATGGTGTAAGATAGGGGTATAATTTGTTTCATTTGTATATGCATTTCCAGTTTCTCCAATGCCATTTATTGAAAACCATCCTTTTCCCATTGTGTACTCTTGATATCTTGTAAAATTAGTATACTGTATATAGGGATTATTTGGGGGCTCTCTAATCTGCTCCTTTTCCATATATGTCTGTTTTTATGCCAATACTGCACTGCTTTGCTTATTATAACTGCAAACCTAAAAAATACTCACAACCTAGTGGAGAGTTATGTCTTATTCAGTGGAAATTTTTAGGACTTTAGCCCAGGAGGCAGCATCTCAAATAACCTGAAAGAACCACTCTGAAGAGGTGAGGGGAGAAGTCAGGTTATATAGAAATTTTGCAACAAAGGACAGGTAGTCTGAACACCAAATGATTTTTGTTAATTCAAGAAAACTAAATTCCAGTCAGAGAATTTAGTGCTTTTCTTTGTATGGAAAGATGCATGAGTCTGGACTCATTGAAATCATTCCTTTCATATGCATCTCACCTATCTGGGGCCAGTATTTTGTTTTCATGGAGACAGGGAGCAAGACCATTCCCAAAAACACAAATGCAAAAAAGCAAAATGACTGTCCGAGGAGGTCTTACAAATAGCTGTGAAAAGAAGGGAAGTGAAAAGCAAAGGAGAAAAGGAAAGATATACCCACTTAAATGCAGAGTTCCAAAGAATAGCAAGGAGAGATAAGAAAGCTTTCCTCAGTGATCACTGCAAAGACATAGAGGAAAACAATAGAATGGGAAAGACTACAGGTTTATTCAAGAAAATTAGAGATACCAATGGAATATTTCATGTAAAGATGGACTCTATAAAGGACAGAAATGGTATGGATCTAACAGAAGCAGAAGATATTAAGAAGAGGTGGCAGGAAAACACCCGAAGAATTGTACAAAAATATCTTCATGAGCCAGGTGATCACAATGGTGTGATCACTCACCTAGAGCCAGACATCCTAGAATGTGAAGTCAAGTGGGCCTTAGGAAGCATCACTACAAACAAAGCTAGTGAACGTGATGTTATTCCAGTTGAGCTATTGCAAATCCTAAAAGATGATGCTGTGATAGTGTTGTACTCAATAAGCCAGCATATTTGGAAAACTCAGCAGTGGCCACAGGACTGGCAAAGGTCAGTTTTCATTCCAATCCCTAAGAAAGGCAATGCCAAAGAATACTCAAACTACCACACAATTGCACTCATCTCAGACACTAACAAAGTAATGCTCAAAATTCTCCAAGACAGGCTTCAACAGTACATGAACTGTGAACTTCCAGATGTTCAAGCTGGTTTTAGACAAGGCAGAGGAACCAGAGATCAAATTGCCAACATCCACTGGATAATTGAAAAAGCAAGAACATTCAATAAAACCATCTATTTTTGCTTTATTTACTATGCCAAAACTTTTGACTGTGTGGATCACAATAAACTGTGGAAAATTCTGAAAGAGATGTGAATACCAGACCACCTGACCTGCCTCTTGAGAAATCTGTATGCAGGCCAGGAAGCAACAGTTAGAACTGGATATGTAACAACAGACTGGTTCCAAACAGAAAAAGGAGTATTTCAAGGCTGTATATTGCCACCCTGCTTATTTAACTTCTATGCAGAGTACATCATGTGGAATGCTGGGCTGGATGAAGCACAAGCTGGAATCAAGATTGCCGAGAGAAATATCAATAACCTCAGATATGCAGATGACACCACACTTATGGCAGAAAGCCAAGAAGACCTAAAGAGCGTCTTGATGAAAGTGAAAGAGGAGAGTGAAAAAGTTGGCTTAAAGCTCAACATTAAGAAAGCAAAGATCATGGCATCCAGTCCCATCACTTCATGGCAAATAGATGAAGAAATAGTTGAAACAGTGACTGACTTTATTTGGGGGGGGGGGGGCTCCAAAATCACTGTAGATGGTGATTGCAGCCATGAAATTAAAAGTTACTTACTCCTTGGAAGGAAAGATATGACCAATCTAGACAGCATATTATAAAGCAGACACGTTACTTTACCAACAAAGGTCTGTCTAGTCAAGGCTATGGTTTTTCAGTAGTCATGTATGGATGTGAGAGTTGGACTATAAAAAAACTTCAGCTCAGAAAAATTGATGCTTTTGAACCATGGTGTTGGAGAAGACTCTTGAGAGTCCCCTGACTGCAAGGAGATCCAACCATTCCATCCTGAAGGAGATCAGTCCTGGGTGTTCATTGGAAGGACAGATGCTGAAGCTGGAACTCCAATACTTTGGCCACCTGATGCAAAGAGCTGACTCATTTGAAAAGACCCTGATGCTGGGAAAGATTGAGGGCAGGAGGAGAAGGGAAGGGTAGAGGATGAGATGGTTGGATGACATTACTGACCCAATGGACATGAGTTTGGGTAAACCTTGGGAGTTGGTGATGGCCAGGGAGGCCTGGCGTGCCCCAGTCCATGGGGTCACAAAGAGTCGGACACGACTGAGGGACTGAACTGAATTGAACTGACCCGTTTTCATGGCCTGAGCTTCCTTTTCCTGGAGCACACTAGAGGGAGTGGCTGTAGTCTGACGGCTGGTAGATGGTAGATATTCTTCTCATGTTCCCTTAGGGCTCAGCAGCTCATGTTGGAGGGCTGCAATCACTCATATCTGTGACATCTTTATTTACTGATATGGCAGGAAATATTCCATTTCTCATAACTTTTAAGATAATTTCAAATCAGGACATGTAATTTCTTCAGGTTTGGTTTTCTTTTTCAAGATTGCCTTGGCTATATAGAATCTATTGTTTCCTTTGAATTTCAGAATTATTTGTTCTCTTTCTGAGAAAAATTTCATTGGAATTTTGATAGGGACTGCCTTGAATCTGTATATTGCTCTGTGTAGTTTGGACTTTTTCACATTGTTGATTTTTCCAATCCATAACACAGGATATCTTTCCATTTATTGTGCTCCATTTCTTTCATAAGTATTTTATGAATTTCAGTATAAATATTGCTAGCTTATGTGTCACCGGGATTCCCTGATAGCTCAGTTGGTAAAGAATCCACCTGAAATGCAGGAGACCCCAGTTTGATCCCTGGGTTGCGAAGATCCACTGGAGAAGGGAAAGGCTACCCACTCCAGTATTCTGGCCTGGAGAATTCCATGGACTGTATAGTCCATGGGGTCACAAAGAGTCAGACATAACTGAGTGACTTTCACTTTATGTGTCACAGACAAATCCTCTGGGGAAATTAGAGTATGAACATACAAACACAGATATCCAAATTCCTGGTATGTAGCTAAAGAGCTGCTAGAGGTAAATTTATAAAATTAAATTATCATATTAGAAATTAAGAAAGGTCTCAAAATGATATTCAAAGCTTTCATATTAAAAAACTAGAAAGAAGAGCAAAGAAAATTCAAAGAATGCAAAGTGGTAGAAATAATAAAGATAGGATCATAATTCAATAAAATTGAAAGAAAACAAAAATAAAGAAAAATGACACAAAATCAGTTCTTTTCAAAGAATAAAACTGACAAATCTGTACAAAGAGTAACCAAGAAGAAGACCAAAAATACCAATAAAAAGGATGAAAGAAAGGATATCAGCACTGATTTCATAAACATTAAGATAACAAAAAAGGAATGCCAAAAAAAGTATATAATCTGCAATTTAGTTTAAATCTACAAAGTAAATTAAATCACAATTTACTTAAAAAGAAATAGGGGGGAGGAGTCAAGATGGCGGAGGAATAAGGACGGGGAGATCACTTTCTCTTCTACAAATTCATCGATAGAACAACAGAACGCTGAACAAAGTTTACAAAACAACTTCTGATCGCTAGCAGAGGACATCAGGCGCCCAGAAAAGCAGCCCATTGTCTTCGAAGGGAGGTAGGACAAAAATATTAAAGATTAAAAAGGGACACAAGAGAACGAGGGACGGAGACCCGTCCCGGGAAGGGAGTCTCAATAGAGGAAGTTTCCAACCACCAGGAAACCCTCGCGCTGGTGGGTCCGGGGGAAGTTTTCAGATCTCGGAGGGCAACCTAACTGGGAGGAGAAATTAAATAAGGCCCACAGATTACGTGCTAAAGGCAACTCCCAGCAGAAAAGTGCCCCAGACGCCCGCACCCGCCACCAGCAATAGGGGGCGGAGCAGAGAGGAGCCGGCGGCATTGCTTAGGGTGGGGACCGGCCAGAAGGCCCTGAGAGCAGTCGGAGGGAGATTTTTTTAAACTGTGGAAGAGCGAGAGAAAAACTGACCGGCCGGAACACACCGCCGGTGGTTCGCAAAACAAAGGGACTGAGAAACTCCAGAGAAGAGCCGGCCCATCCCCGCTGGAGGGAGGAGGCGGGGGAGGGGAAAGGGGCAAACTCAGCCCCAGAGAAGCCACCCCCTCCCACCCAGCAAACAGGCCCCGGGTGCTGTCAGAAGACTCCCTGAGACCCGACCGGCGGCGCGCGCTGGGGCTGCGGAGGGAGGGGGCGCGGCGTGCCCGTGGAGAGAGCGCCAGGCCTCTGGCTGCCCGGCCAGGACACGGCGAAGGCTCCCCACACACAGCGACAGCTCCCTGCAGAGCCCCGCCCTCCCCGCCCCAGGACTGAACTGAACTAGCGAACCTAAGTAAGAGATCACCTCCGCCCGTCTGTGTCTGTGTCAGGGCGGAAACTAGACACCGAAGAGACGGCAAACAGAAGCCAGATAAACAAAGGGAATCGCTTCAGAAAGGTCCAGTGCAGCAGGTTAAAATCCCTGAAGGCAACACCGACTACACCGGAAGGGGCCTATAGATATCAAGAAGTGCAAGCTGGAAAAAGGAGCTATCTAAAATTGAACTGAACCTACACTGGCTGCAACAGCTCCGGAGAAATTCCTAGATACACTGGCATATTTTGTTGTTGTTGCTAAATTAAAAAAAAAAAAAAAAATTTTTCTTTTTTTCCTTCCTTTTTTTTTCTTTTCTTTTTTCAATTTTTTCTCTTTTATTGTCTTTTAAACTTCCCACTACTCCCCCATTACTCCTCAACTTTTATTTTCATATATTTTTATGATTTTTTTTCAATTAGGGAAAAAAAAATTTGTTTTTCTTTTTTTCTTTTTTCTTGCTTCTTTTTCTTTCTTCTTTTTTTTTTTCTTTCTTTCTTTTCTTTGGCTTGTTTTTCTCTCCTATTTCCTTTTAAAGTCCTCTGATACTCCTCTATTATTCCTTAATTTTCATTTTCACCTCAATATAACCTTGCAAAAAAAAAAAAAAAAGAAGAAAGAGAGAAGCCCTATTTTTAAACTGAACTCCATATATATCTCTAAATCTTGGGTTTTTGTTTTTGTTTTTAAATATTTTATTTCAAAGAGTCTAACCTCTACGCTAAATTTTTTAATCTTTGTTTATCAGTATGTGATATAAATGTTGGACATTTAAGGATCCAATATTCAGTTCCCATTTCTATTCAGGAGTGTGTTGATTACCCTCTTCCACGTTTGACTCTCTGTTTTCTACCTCAGAACAACTCTATTGCCTCCTTTCCCCTTCTCTTCTCAATCCAAATTGGCGAATCTTTGTGGGTGTCTGGGCTACGGAGAACACTTTGAGAACAGATAACTGGGTAGATCTGTCTCTTTCCTCTCGAGTCCCCCTTTCTCCTCGCCTGCTCACCTCTATCTCCTTCCTCCCTCTCCTATTATTCGTGTAACTCTATGAACCTCTTTGGTGGTCCCTCACGGTGGCAAATCTTTTCACCATTAACCTAGAAGTTTTTATTACCAGTGCTGCATAGTTGGAGAAGTCTTGAGACTACGGGTAGAATAAAACTGAAATCCAGAGGCAGGAGACTTAAGCCCCAAACCTGAGAAAACCATAAAAATCCTGACTACACAGAACATTAAGGAATAAGAATCCATCCAAAAGCCCGCATACCTACACCAAAACCAACCGCCACCCAAGAGCCAAGAAGCTCCAGGACAAGACATACTACATAAATTCTATAGTAACGCAGGAACATAGACCTAAGTGCCAAAATACAGGCTGCCCAAAGTCCACCTAACACATAGACCCATTGCAAAACTCATCACTGGGCACTCCATTGCACTCCAGAGAGAAGAAATCCATCTCCACGCACCAGAGCACTGACACAAGCTTCCCTAACCAGGAAATCTTGAAAAGCCAATAGTCCAACACCACCCACTGGGTAAAATCTTCACAATAAAAAGGAACCACAGACCAGCAGAATACAGAAAGCCCACCCCAGACACAGCAATCTAAGCAAGATGAAAAGGCAGAGAAATACCAAACAAGTAAAGGAACATGAAGAAAGCCCACCAAATCTAACAAAAGAGGAGGAGATAGGGAATCTACCTGAAAAAGAATTTCGAATAATGATAATGAAAATGATCCAAAATCTTGAAAGCAAAATGGAGTTACAAATAAATAGCCTGGAGACAAAGATGAAGAAGATGCAAGAAATGTTTAACAAGGACCTAGAAGAAATAAAAAAGAGTCAATTAAAAATGAATAATGCAATAAATGAGATCAAAGTCACTCTGGAGGGAACCATGAATAGAATAACAGAGACAGAAGATGGGATAAGTGAGGTAGAAGATAAAATGGTGGAAATAAATGAAGCAGAGAGGAAAAAAGAAAAAAGAATCAAAAGAAATGAGGACAACCTCAGGGACATCTGGGACAATGTGAAACGCCCCAACATTCGAATCATAGGAGTCCCAGAAGAAGACAAAAAGAAAGGCCATGAGAAGCTACTCGAGTAGATAATAGCTGAAAACTTCCCTAAAATGGGGAAGGAAATAGCCACCCAAGTCCAAGAAACCCAGAGAGTTCCAAACAGGATAAACCCAAGGCGAAATACCCCAAGACACATATTAATCAAATTAACAAAGATCAAACACAAAGAACAAATATTAAAAGCAGCAAGGGAGAAACAACAACACACAAAGGGATTCCCATAAGGATAACAGCTGACCTATCAATAGAAACCTTTCAGGCCAGAAGGGAATGGCAGGACATACTTAGAGTAATGAAAGAGAACAACCTACAACCAAGATTACTGTACCCAGCAAGGATCTCATTCAGATATGAAGGAGAATTCAGAAGCTTTACAGACAAGCAAAAGCTGAGAGAATTCAGCACCACCAAACCAGCTCTTCAACAAATGCTAAAGGATCTTCTCTAGACAGGAAACACAGAAAGGTTATATAAACGTGAACCCCATAACAACAAACTAAATGGCAACGGGACCATACCTATCAATAATTACCCTAAATGTAAATGGGTTGAATGCCCCAACCAAAAGACAAAGACTGGCTGAATGGATACAAAAACAAGACCCCTATATATGCTGTCTACAAGAGACCCACTTCAAAACAAGGGACACATACAGACTAAAAATGAAGGGCTGGAAAAAAATATTTCATGCAAATGGAGACCAAAAGAAAGCAGGAGTTGCAATACTCATATCAGACAAAATAGACTTTCAAATAAAGGCTGTGAAAAGAGACAAAGAAGGACACTACATAATGATCAAAGGATCAATTCAAGAAGAAGATATAACAATTATAAATATATATGCACCCAACATAGGAGCACCACAATATGTAAGGCAAATACTAACGAGGATGAAAGAGGAAATTAATAATAACACAATAATAGTGGGAGACTTTAATACCCCACTCACAACTATGGATAGATCAACTAAACAGAAAATTAACAAGGAAACACAAACTTTAAAGGACACAATGGACCAGCTAGACCTTATTGACATCTATAGGACCTTTCACCCCAAAACAATCAACTTCACCTTTTCTCAAGTGCACACGGAACCTTCTCCAGAATAGATCACATCCTGGGCCATAAATCTAGTCTTGGTAAATTCAAAAAAATTGAAATCATTCCAGTCATCTTCTCTGACCACAGTGCAGTAAGATTAGATCTCAATAACAGGAAAAAAATTATTAAAAACTCAAACATATGGAGGCTAAACAACACGCTTCTGAATAACCAACAAATCATAGAAGAAATCAAAAAAGAAATCAAAATATCCATAGAAACGAATGAAAATGAAAACACAACAACCCAAAACCTATGGGACACTGTAAAAGCAGTGCTAAGGGGAAGATTCATAGCATTACAGGCCTACCTCAAGAAACAAGAAAAAAGTCAAATAAATAACCTAACCCTACACCTAAAGCAATTAGAGAAGGAAGAAATGAAGAACCCCAGGGTTAGTAGAAGGAAAGAAATCTTAAAAATTAGGGCAGAAATAAATGCAAAAGAAACTAAAGAGACCATAGCAAAAATCAACAAAGCTAAAAGCTGGTTTTTTGAAAAAATAAACAAAATTGACAAACCATTAGCAAGACTCGTTAAGAAACAAAGAGAGAAGAACCAAATTAACAAAATTAGAAACGAAAATGGAGAGATCACTACAGACAACACTGAAATACAAAGGATCATAAAAGACTACTACCAGCAGCTCTATGCTAATAAAATGGACAACTTGGAAGAAATGGACAAGTTCTTAGAGAAGTATAACTTTCCAAAACTGAACCAGGAAGAAATAGAAGATCTTAACAAACCCATCACAAGCAAGGAAATCGAAACTGTAATCAGAAATCTTCCAGCAAACAAAAGCCCAGGACCAGATGGCTTCACAGCTGAATTCTACCAAAAGTTCAGAGAAGAGCTAACACCTATCTTACTCAAACTCTTCCAGAAAATAGTAGAAGAAGGTAAACTTCCAAACTCATTCTCTGAGGCCACCATCACCTTAATTCCAAAACCAGACAAAGATACCACAAAAAAAGAAAACTACAGGCCAATGTCACTGATGAACATAGATGCAAAAATCCTTAACAAAATTCTAGCGAACAGAATCCAACAACATATTAAAAAAATCATACACCATGACCAAGTGGGCTTTATCCCAGGAATGCAAGGATTCTTTAATATCCGCAAATCAATCAATGTGATACACCACATTAACAAATTGAAAGATAAAAACCATATGATTATCTCAATAGATGCAGAAAAAGCCTTTGACAAAATTCAACATCCGCTTATGATTAAAACTCTCCAGAAAGCAGGAATAGAAGGAACATACCTCAACATAATAAAAGCTATATATGACAAACCCACAGCAAGCATTACCCTCAATGGCAAAAAATTGAAAGCATTTCCCCTAAAATCAGGAACAAGACAAGGGTGCCCACTCTCACCACTTCTATTCAACATAGTTTTGGAAGTGTTGGCCACAGCAATCAGGGCAGAAAAAGAAGTAAAAGGAATCCAGATAGGAAAAGAAGAAGTGAAACTCTCACTGTTTGCAGATGACATGATCCTCTACATAGAAAACCCTAAAGACTCTACCAGAAAATTACTGGAGCTAATCAATGAATATAGTAAAGTTGCAGGATATAAAATTAACACACAGAAATCTCTTGCATTCTTATACACTAACAATGAGAAAACAGAAAGAGAAATTAAGGAAACAATACCATTCACCATTGCAACAAAAAGAATAAAATACTTAGGAATATATCTACCTAAAGAAACAAAAGACTTATACATAGAAAACTATAAATCACTGATGAAAGAAATCAAAGAGGACACAAACAGATGGAGAAATATACCGTGTTCATGGATTGGAAGAATCAATATTGTCAAAATGGCCATACTACCCAAAGCAATCTACAGATTCAATGCAATCCCTATCAAGCCACCAACGGTATTTTTCACAGAACTAGAACAAATAATTTCACAATTTGTATGAAAATACAAAAAACCTCGAATAGCCAAAGTAATCTTGAGAAAGAAGAATGGAACTGGAGGAATCGACCTGCCTGACCTCAGACTATACTACAAAGCCACAGTCATCAAGACAGTATGGTATTGGCAAAAAGACAGATATATAGATCAATGGATCAGAATAGTCACCTTATCTTCAACAAAGGAGGCAAGGATATACAATGGAAAAAAGATAGCCTCTTTAACAAGTGGTGCTGGGAAAATTGGTCAACCACTTGTAAAAGAATGAAACTAGAACACTTTCTAACACCATACACAAAAATAAATTCAAAATGGATTAAAGATCTAAATGTAAGACCAGAAACTATAAAACTCCTAGAGGAGAACATAGGCAAAACACTCTCTGACATAAATCACAGCAGGATCCTCTATGACCCACATTCCAGGATATTAGAAACAAAAGCAAAAATAAACAAATGGGACCTAATGAAACTTAAAAGCTTTTGCACAGCAAAGGAAACTATAAGCAAGGTGAAAAGACAACCCTCAGATTGGGAGAAAATAATAGCAAATGAAGCAACAGACAAAGGATTAATCTCAAAAATATACAAGCAACTCCTCCAGCTCAACACCAGAAAAATAAATGACCCAATCAAAAAATGGGCCAAAGAATTAAACAGACACTTCTCCAAGGAAGACATACAGATGGCTAAGAAACACATGAAAAGATGCTCAACATCACTCATTATCAGAGAAATGCAAATCAAAACCACAATGAGGTACACGCCAATCAGGATGGCTGCTATCCAAAAGTCTACAAGCAATAAGTGCTGGAGAGGGTGTGGAGAAAAGGGAACCCTCTTACACTGTTGGTGGGAATGCAAACTAGTACAGCCACTATGGAGAACAGTGTGGAGATTTCTTAAAATACTGGAAATAGAACTGCCATATGACCCAGCAATCCCACTCCTGGGCATACACACCAAGGAAACCAGATCTGAAAGAGACATGTGCACCCCAATGTTCATCGCAGCACTGTTTATCATAGCCAGGACATGGAAGCAGCCTAGATGCCCATCAGCAGACGAATGGATAAGGAAGCTGTGGTACATATACACCATGGAATATTATGCAGCCATTAAAAAGAATTCATTTGAATCAATTCTAATGAGATGGATGAAACTGGAGCCCATTATACAGAGTGAAGTAAGCCAGAAAGATAAAGACCATTACAATATACTAACACATATATATGGAATTTAGAAAGATGTTAATGATAACCCTATATGCAGAACAGAAAAAGAGACACAGATGTATAGAACAATCTTTTAGACTTTGTGGGAGAAGGCGAGGGTGGGATGTTTCAAGAGAACAGCATCGAAACATGTATAGTATCTAGGGTGAAACAGATCACCAGCCCAGGTTGGATGCATGAGACAAGCGCTCGGACCTGGTGCACTGGGAAGACCTAGAGGGAGCGGGTGGAGAGGGAGGTGGGAGTGGGGATCAGGATGGGGAACACATGTAAACCCATGGCTGTTTCATTTCAATGTATGACAAAATCCACTACAAATAAAAATAATAATAATAATAAAATAATAAAAAAAAAGAAAAAGAAAAAAGCCTCTATATGAGTGCTTTAGCAGCTTTAACCATATTCACGCTAAAGTGGGAAGAATCCAAATGTTTTTCAACTGTTTATTGTGGGCAAACTGTGACACGTACATGTAACTGAATACTACACAGCTTTGGAAGGATTTAAACAGCATGGTTTATTCTCAAATGCAGTATGCTTAGTGAAATGCATTAAGCTGGACTCAAAATCCAAATGCAGTATGAACTATTCATATGATATTATGAAAAGGGAAAACTATGCAGACATTACAGTGATCCGTTATTACCAGGAATTTAGGGTGGGGAAGTGTTTATCATGATAAACAGGGCAGCAAAAGTGAGTTGGAGGGGTAATATTTTCAGATCTTGATTATGGTGGTAGTTTCATGAACCTCTACCCATATTAAACTACATAGGACTATATAACCAAAAGAATGAATTTTAACTATATGCAAAGTTAAATATAAAATTTGTCAAAATGATAAAAAAAAAATTAAAGTCTAAACATAGGCTGGGTTTGACTCCCATTTCTAAAATTTATTAACTGTCTGCCTTTGGTTAGCTTATCCCCTGTGACTTATTTTCCTCATGTGTAAAATAAGGGTAACAAAAGTGACTTTTTCAAAGCACAGTTGTAAGTATTAAGTGATACGTTTAAGGAAATTAAACTAGGGAGAGCACATTGTAAGAACTCAATAAATTTTAGCTTTTCTCATCAAAAATATATATGGAAAATATTCTTAAATATTTTCTTAGCTGAGTGAAAAAAATCATAGTGTAAGTAATTTCAATTCAGCAGATATATCACTTTAAAATCGAAGTTTTTTAGACTTTTGGCCATGCATCTCTCATAACTTCTATCATGGAGTGGACACTGATTAGATCGCTATTGAACAAACACCAGCTACCATTCCAGACATCACGACATCCTGTCTACTATCCTCAGAGTAATGCTGTGATGTGCTTATAGACTTCTCATTTTGCAGTTAAAGAAACTGAGCCAGAAAAGGATTAAGTAGACTCCTTTAAGATCTAATTGGACTTTAAGTTCATGCTCTTTCTTCAACTTTACGCTGCCAATAATTATGAATGAGTAACTCTTAAATTTAAGTTCATGCTCTTTCTTCAACTTTACGCTGCCAATAATTATGAATGAGTAACTCTTAAATTTTTCCACATGATTTCATGAAAACCTGTGATGTTTGCTTTCTTGGAATATGTTTTAAAATTCACTGATAACAGTAACAAAATGATGTGCACAATCATGTCTGACTCTTTGCAACCCCATGGACTGTAGCCCACCAGGCTACCCTGTCCATGGACTTTTCCAGGCAAGAATACTGGAGCAGGTTGCCATTTCCTGCTCCAGGGAATTTTCCCAACCCAGCGACTGAACCCATGTTTCTTGAGTCTCCTGCATTGGTAGGCAGATGCTTTACTAGTGTGCCAGCTGGGAAGCCCATAATAAAGTGATTTTCACTGAAATAAGCAGAAACTGATCAATTATCAGTGCAATTCACACAGAAATATATAATGCATATATAAGCAAATGTGTAAAGTCAGTTCTATTTTACATGTGCAAAACCTTAATTATGTTTTGCATTTGACAAACTAAAAGTTGAATTCTACAGTTGCATGTTTTAAGAATGTGTTAATTTTGAGGAGGCACATTAGTAAATGTGCATAAGTGAAAGGATATATGAGCTGTTGATAAGATAACATGGCAGTTTCTCTGCAGGGCTAGCACTTGCTCATTTTTTCTCTAAAATCCACTGAATGAAAAGGTGAAGAATTCACCATAAAAGGGAACACTGAGGGCAACAGGTGATTCAGCCTACTTTGGACTTTGGGAAGGGGGTATTGTATACCTTAGGTATATAGATATATTAGATACCTTGGGTATCTAGTTCGACAGAGTTGTCATCTCTTCTGTCATCTCAACTGTCTACCACACTAGACAGCTGCTTTCCAGATACTGTGCACTGCTCTCTGTTCTTTGATCACTTGTTGTCTGTTTATGTATTTTCCCTCAAACTTTCTACGATCTATGTCATCCACAAGGCCTCCAGGTACCAGCATGTTTTGACAGGAGAGCATGATATTTTCAGTGAGGTAGATCTTAGTGCAAATCCTGGCATTGTCACAAAAAATCTAAAATCCAATAATTTAGGATTGAAGGTAGACAAAAGCAGTGATTTTCAAAGTACGGTCTTGGAATTCTTGTGGGTCTCTGAGAGGTATTTAGGGAATGTGCATAATACTGTGACAATTCCTATGTTTTTTTAAAGCTGAATTTCCTCATAAGTATTCAGTGGAGTTTTCCAGAAGCTACATGACACCTGATATTGCAATAGATTAAATGCAAAAGCAGATAAAGAATCAATATCTTCCATAGTCTGAGACATTAACAATATTTAGAAAAATGGAAAACAAATCACTTATTTATTTTAATTTCTAATAGATTTATTATTGTCATCATCAATATCAAGTACATTGGTTTCCAGTGAAGTCAGTTCTTAATGCAGAAAATATTAATAAACATAACCCTTATGGAAAAACTATTTGAGTCTCAATAACTTAAGTTCAAAAATAATAACTTATAGAGTTCCTAAGACCAAAAACTTTGAAAACCACTAAGAAAGAGACAGACACTAAAACAGCACAAGTACTAAATATACATCAAAATATAAAAACCTAATCAATGTATATATGTACATTTTAAGAAATTGTGTTAGACTAGGTTTTCAGAGATTCGTATATAAGTAGCTTTAAAATTCCCCCATTTCCACTTAAACAGTAACATTTCTTTCTTGTCCCCATATATTTGGTATTTATCTTATCAACAGAATTTTATCTCCCCATGTTTTATACAGATTCAAATAGGTTTGATACTGATTTATTAAAGTAAACAGATTAATGATATTTGGCTGATTTATCCTAAAAGAAAACTGAAGTCTCTTTCTAAATGCTAACTGAAAGAAAGCTTACATGTTCTTGTAACAGGCATTCCAATTTCCTGGAAAAAGACTTACCATTAGTGAAGTCATTTTTATAGCAGTATCCACTGTCCTTACCTTCCATGGTTCTTCAATGTTTTCTTGTATTGGTGTATAAATATAATAAATAAAGAGGATACAAGTCAGCCCAAAGCACAGAGTTTTGTAACCCATGATATTCTTTTCACAACCTCTGTGTAGTGATGATATAATGTCATCCTACGTATACTAAAATCCTCAGTAGTGGGACAAGGGTAGATAACAGAATCTTTCAAGTATTATGTTAGCATGTTAGCATTATTGATCTAATATTCAGTTTTAAAATTAATAGTTACTGTTGTAAGTAGTTCAAGAGTTAAATGTTCTATTTGAAAGACAGATCACAATATCTCATCAAATATGCAGACAGAATAGAAAATAATTTTAAATGGTGACAAAAAATCTTTTACCTAGTGACACCATCATTGACTCAGCACAGATCTGATTATGTGTCTAAGTAGAACACAAGATAAATCATGATATCTGTTTCTCCTATCAATATTTTGCAGAAAGTACTGTGAAGAGCTGTTACAAAAGCCTGTCAAGTATCATTAAGTCGCCCTCAAGGCTAAGGGTGAATCTTTCATCATAGGCTTTCATCATAGGCTATTACAAAATTAAAATTCATCTTGGTCAACTCTCCTTTAAACCAGAAGATTAAAACCTGGTATTTCTAACCAAGTTCTAGAATTTATTCATTCAGTCCAGAAATATTTCTGAAGTATTCACTTACATTAATAGTACAGATTTTCAATCTATAAATTTGGATGATCATGCAAAAAGTTAAGGATTCATGAACAAATGTTTATCCTGTGTCTTATATATGATAAACTCAGTATTGGGTGAAATGGTAAGAAATTTGAGAAAAACCTAGAACTTTCATTCCTTTGTGGAGCTCTTACAAATTATCTTTCTGATTCCCATTTTTCTTAAGACTGTTTTTTGGGGAGATTTTTCATAGGATAATTTATTTGGTGTCTCTCCTGTTTCTCCATTTATTTTGCAACAGAAGTTATTACTCTTACTGTAATTGCTATACTAACTCCATACCATAATTTCTTACTAGAAGCCTGCTTTATTTTCTATCTAAGCACCAGACTGAAAGGAATTGAGATCATTATTTTAAAACAACTGAGGAATAAGAACCACACAGATGGAAGAGGCTAAGAAGACTGTAAATAAGTTAAATATGAACAATCAAACATGTGGAAAAGCATAATGAAAAAGTCAATATTTTGAAATATCAGTCTAATTTTGTACACTCTTTCTTCCCCATCTTCTCTACCTTACATGGAACCTTATTGGCCTTGCCCATCTCCCCATGGCTAGCTCTTTTCCTCTTAATGTATAAATGTTGTAATATGCTATCAGGAAATTGAAAAAAAAATTTAATTTCTTACTACTGTCTGTATTTCAAAACCTAAGCTCTTTTGCTAATAAAAGAGACTCAATAGAGATATGAATTTATACACCTGTCTGAGATATGAAAGAGCTTCAGTGCGAAAAGCTTACCTTGGTTGATGATTTTTCTCTTATGGATGTCATGGTAAGGGAGACTGGTAAGCAGGTTAAAAACAGAAATATTTCCCAATGTTTCTGGTGGTTATATGCCACATTTCTGTTGGGAATAAGGTGTCCTCCAAGCACATGGGACAAAGATTAATCTCAAAATTGTGAAAATCAGATGTTAATTGAAACTAATTAACGATGCTACATTCTCAACTCAGATCAATTCTTGATTGGTTTGAAGTAATTAGTCCTCATACTTGCTACAAAGTATAGGTAAGGGTATGACTTTTCTAAGTAAAAAATAAAAATTATTTTATTTTCCAAGATTCCTTTGTCTAGTACAGAATGTCTAGTACACACACATGCACACCCACACCCACAAAATGCAATAAAGCAAACCCACACACAACTCTGATCTTGAAATTAACAACAGCAGCAAAAAGATATTAAAATAACTATTTAAAATATGTTAAAGAATTAGATAAAGAATTAGATAAAATGGAGAAATATGTAAAACACTGATTTTCAAGCTAAATGCAAATAATATAAACAATCATTCTAGTATTACTAGATAAAATGTCTGAAATTAAGGATTAATTGAAAGGACTAAGAAAAACAGATAAACTTGAAGATATGCTAGAATAAATTAGGCATGTGTACAACTTCAAATTGTCTAAAATATGTTTGATAATATTCCCAAGTGAATGGGGAATCAAAATAGGGAATAACCCTGCTGGAGGAGTTAGTAGAATGTTAGAGGAGAAATTTCTAAAATTCATAAAACACACGAGTTCACAATTCAAACAGCTCAGTGAGTTGAAAATAGTATAAATACAAAGAAAATCACACATAGTACATCATAGTTATAACTGCTGCAAATCAAAGATGAAGACAAAAATTTTGTAATTAGAATTCTAATTACAACCCAAAGTTTTTGGTTACTAGTGGACAAACACCTTATCCTAGTTATTCAATCAAACACCAATTCAAATATTACTTTATTACTTGGAAGGAATTATACAGATGTAATTAAGGCTCCATATCATTTGACATCAAACTTTCAATTGCTGACATGAATATCCAGAAGTCTAAATGTCAAGGATTGTGGTCAGACTCAAGTTGAGTGGTTCCCTGTCTGTAGGAAACTGGGCACCTAAGCCCTACACACATAATGAACTAAATTCTGGCAACAACCTAAGAGACTGGAGTAAGACTTCAAGCTCAGAAAAGCTTATAGTTCTTACCAAGGCCTTGATTTAAACACTAAAAATCCTGAGGGCTGAACCATCCATACACTACAAGACTCACAAAATTCTGAAATATTTGCATTGTCTTAACCCATTAAATTGTGGTAACTTGGGCTCCCCTGGTGGCTCAGACAGTTAAGAATCTACCTGCAATGCAGGAGACCCAGGTTCAATCCCTGGGTCAGAAAAATTCCCCCAGAAAAGGGAATAGCCACCCACTCCAGTATTCTTGCCTGGAGAATTCCATGGACAGTGGAGCCCGGTGGGCTATAGTCCATGGAGTCTCAAAGAGTTGAACCTGACTGAGCAACTAACACTTTTACACAGCAGTAGAAACTAACACAAATATTAAAGAAAATCAATTGGGGTTGTGGGGTGGGGAACACATCATATCACTGAAGGAAACAACAGAAGTATGGGTGATATAAATACCAAGCAACAGACACCAGAAGACAATAAAACAAAACCTTAAAAGTACAGAAGATAAAAAAGGAGCTGCCAATATAAAACTTATCCTTAAAGGGGATAAAATAAAGACAGAGCTAAGACACTAAGACACTTTATCACCAATGAGAAAACAGAAAGAGAAATTAAGGAAACAATTCCATTCCTAAGAATAAAATACTTAGGAATAAATCTACTGAAAGAAACAAAAGACCTATATACAGAAAACTATGAAACACTGAGGAAAGACATCAAAGATCACATAAAGAGATGGAGAAATATACCATGTTCATGGATTGGAAGAATCAATATAGTGAAAATGAGTATACTACCCAAAGCAATTTATAGATTCAATGCAATCCCTATCAAACTACCAATGGTATTTTTCACAGAACTAGAATAAATAATTTCACAATGTGTATGGAAATTAAAAAAACCTAAAATAGCCAAAACAATCTTGAGAAAGAATAAAGGAACTGGAGGAATCAACCTGCCTGACTTCAAACTATACTACAAAGCTACAGTCATCAAGACAGTATGGTACTGGCACAAAGACAGAAATATAGATTAATGGAACAAAACAGAAAACCCAGAGACAAACCCACACACCTATGGACACCTTATCTTTGACAAAGGAGGCAAGAATTACAATGGAGAAAAGACAGTCTGTTTAACAAGTGGTGCTGGGAAAACTGGTCAACCACTCATAAAAGAATGAAACTAGAACACTTTTTAACACCATACACAAAAATAAACTCAAAATGAATTAAAGATCTAAATGTAAGACCAGAAACTATAAAAACCCTAGAGGAAAACATAGGCAAAACACTCTCTGACATAAATCACAGCAGGATCCTCTATGACCCACCTCCCAGAGTAATGGAAATAAAAGCAAAAATAAACAAATGGGACCTAATTAAACTTAAAAGCTTTTGCATAATGAAAGAAGCTATAAGCAAAGTGAAAAGACAGCCTTCATAATGGGAGAAAATAATAGCAAATGAAGCAACTGACAAAGAATCTCAAAAATGTACAAGTAGCTCATACAGCTCAATACCAGAAAAATAAATCACCCAATCAAAAATGGGCCAAAGAACTAAACAGACATTTCTCCAAAGAAGACATACAGATGGTTAACAAACACATGAAAAGATGCTCAACATCACTCATTATCAGAGAAGTGCAAATCAAAACTGCAGTAAGGTACCATCTCATATCAGTCATAAAGGCTGCTATCAAAAAGTCTACAAACAATAAGTGCTGGAGAGGGTGTGGAGAAAAGAGAACTCTCTTACACTGTTGGTGGGATCACAAACTAGTACAGCCACTATGGAGAACAATGTGGAGATTCCTTAAAAAAACCAGAAATAGAACTGCCATATGACTCAGCAACCCCACTGCTGGGCATACATACAGAGGAAACCAGATCAGAAAGAGACACGTGCACCCCAATATTCATCACAGCACTGTTTATAATAGCCAGGATATGGAAGATGCCCATCAGCAGACGAATGGATAAGAAAGCTGTGGTACATATACACCATGGAATATTACTCAGTCATTAAAAATAATACATTTGAATCAGTTCTAATGAGGTGGATGAAACTGGAGCCCATTATACAGAGTGAAGTAAGTCAGAAAGTAAAACACCAATACAGTATACTAATGCATATATATGGAATTTAGAAAGATGGCAGTGATGACCCTATATGTGAGACAGCAAAAGAGACACAGATATATAGAACAGTCTTTTGGACTCTGTGGGAGAAGGCAAGGGTGGAATGATTTGAGAGAATAGCACTGAAACGTGTATATTATCATATGTAAAACAGATCGCCAGTCCAGGTTTGATGCATGAGACAGGGTGCTCAGGGCTGGTGCACTGGGATGACCCTGAGGGATGGGATGGGGAGGGAGGTGGGAGGGGGGTTCAGGGTAGGGAACACATGTACACCCATGGCTGATTCATGTCAATGTATGGCAAAAACCACTACAATATTGTAAAGTAATTAGCCTTCAATTAAAATAAATAAATTAATTTTAAAAAAAGAAATACTAAGAAACCTTCTTCATAGAAAAAGCAAAACAAAACAAAATAATCCCAGGGAGAAAAGTCAGCAGACAAGAAGAAACCAGAAAGGATTTGAAACAAGATTTGTATTGGCCAAAAACTTCATTCCAGTTTTTCAGTATTCATTCCCACCACTTCTTTTACTAAAGAACTTAAGTGTAAAAGTCAAGAATATGCAGCATGATGAAATAAAGTTTGTATTTTAAGGCAAAACAAAAAATTAAACAAAATACTCTCTGGGTGTCCATCTGGGCCTCTTCCTTCCCACGTTTGTATGCAGCACAGTGTGCAAACATTAACCAAGCCTCCGCAAAGATGGGAGTGCCTGCTGACCATAAAGAGCAGGAGATTTTTTTTTTCCTTTCCCTTTCTTTCTTTTGACACTAGCAGTGTAATTTCTTAAAAGAATAACTTTCTTTCCCAACTCTCAGAGGGGGTCATAGGGACTTGCTGCTCCCTTTGTACCTGCTTACCGGCACTATGTATCCTCAATGAACTTTATGTTAAATACCGGTATGTCATCTGATGCACAATGTTTTTTTTTCAAAAATGTGTATGACAGCGCCTTCGACTTCTAACAGACAGAACAGTTCTTGGAGGTTTCTGAGAGTCTGTCTCTTAGCATATACTCCTGAGCTTGGCCTGAATAAAATTTTCTCTTTTTTTCTCTGACTGTTCACTGAACTTTTGTTGACAGGCACAAAGATGAAAACAAGGAAGAATATCTGTTTTTTTTTTTTTTCAAGAGCTGCATTAATACCCACAGAAAATTTAGAATAGTATTCTGGAAATAACTCATCTCACACACTAGCAAAGTAATCCTCAAAATTCTCCAAGCCAGGCTTCAATAGTACGTGAATCATGAACTTCCAGATGTTCAAGCTGGATTTAGAAAAGGCAGAGGAACCAGAGATCAATTTGTCAACATCCGTTGGATCATAGAAAAAGCAAGAGTTCCAGAAAAACATCTCATTGCCTTTGACTGTGTGGATCACAACAAACTGTGGAAAATTCTTCAAGAGATGGGAATACCAGACCACCTAACCTGCCTCTTGAGAAATCTGTACACAGGCCAAGAAGCAACAGTTAGAACTGGACATGTAACAATGGACTAGTTCCAAATAGGGAAGGGAGTACATCAAGGCTGTATATTGTCACCCTGCTTATTTAACTTATATGCAGAGTACATCATGAGAAATGCTGGGCTGGATGAAGCACAAGCTGGAATCAAGATTGCCAGGGGAAATATCAATAATTTCAGATACCCAGATGACACCACACTTATGGCAGAAAGTGAAGAAGAACTAAAGAGTCTCTTGATGAAAGTGAAAGAGGAGAGTGAAAAAGTTGGCTTAAAACTCAACATTAAGAAAACTTAGATTATGGCACCCAGTCCCATCACTTCAATGCAAATAGATGGGGAAACAATGGAAACAGTGACAGACTTTATTTTGGGGGACTTCAAGATCACTGCAGATGGTGACTGCAGCCATGGAATTAAAAGACGCTTACTCCTTGGAAGAGAAGTTATGACCAATCTAGACAGCATATTAAAAAGTAGACACATTACTTTGCCAACAAATGTCCATCTAGTCAAAGCTATGGTTTTTCCAGTACCCATGTGTGGATATGAGAGTTGGACTACAAAGAAAGCTGAGTGCCAAAGAATTGATGCTTTTGAACTGTGGTGTTGAAGAAGACTCTTGAGAGTCCCTTGGACTGCAGGGAGATAAAACCAGTCCACCCTAAAGGAAATCAGTTCTGAATAGTCACTGGAAGAACTGATGCTGAAGCTGAAATTCAAATATTTTGGCCACCTGATGATGCAAAGAAGTGACTCATTTGAAAAGACCCTGATGCTGGGAAAGATTGAAAGCGAGTGGAGAAGGGGATGAGATGGTTGGATGGCATTACCGACTCAATGGACTTGGGTTTGGGTAAGCTGCAGGAGTTGGTGATGGACAGGGAAGACTTGCCTGCTGCAGTCCATGGGGTTGCAAAGAGTCGGACACAACTGAGAGACTGAACTGAACTGAGTTCATTTTGGAAATGCAAATTTACCAAGACTGTTGAATAAAATATAAATACTATATGTATTACAAATCAAATACATGTTCCTAAAAAATTACAATATAAATTTTTAAAACATTTAAAATTCTATTGTTTTCTGACCAAAACAGATTAGTAGGACAGATCTACTATCCCCTCAACTCACTGTCTCCAGATTTGAAAATACATGAAACAATAGTTTACAAGGCACTGAAAATCAGGAAAAGGAAACTAATTCCCAATGATGAGAAATATGATTGCCTCAGTTTTGGGAGGTTTTTCTGTGGCACACAGAAGGGAAACCAGAAGAAGCCTGGTGATTTCCTAAGATGACACAGAGGGAGGGGTCCTTAAACACCAAGATGCCTTGAGTTCACAGGAGGAAAAAACCATAGCTGAGAGCACTGCACAGAAAAAGAACCTCAGACATCTACAGTAGGGCTTCCTTGAATACTAGCTGGCATTAGCACATGGAGATCATACTTAGGGCAGAGGGAAAAGCTACCAGAAACAATTAGAGTCATGAGTGACCAGTGCTCACAGAAGGTCAGGGATCACAATCTCTTCTAAGAGCCATACTGAAAAATTTCAAGATTCATGGGGCATTAGGTAAGAGGATTGGGGAATAATTAGTCCCAGACTAAACACTTCTCTGTCTTTGTCTAACAAATCTTAAAAACAAAATCTGAAAGAATCAGACTGTTTAAAACAAAAATATTCAGAATACAGAAAGGTAAGATTTACAATTTTTTGCCATCACATAAAATATAACCCAGCACGGGCTTCCCAGGTGGCTCAGTGGTAAACAACCTGCTTGCCAATACAGGAGATGCAGAAGACAGGTTCAACCCATGGGGCTGGGAGATCTCCTGGAGGAAGAAATGGCAACCCACTCCAATATTGTTGCCCAAAAAATCACATGGACAGAGGAGCCTAGTGGCTACAGTTCATGGGGTTGCAGAGAGTTGGACACAACTGAGCAACCAAGCAAGCATGATGTAAATATGTAGGAAGGAAACTCCACCATGAATGAATAAATCAATTAATCACAACTGAAAAGCCTAGCACAAATATGAAAATTAGCAGAAAAAGACACTAAAAGGTACCAAAATGTTCTATAGGTTATATAGAAACATAAAGATACAAACTTAAGTCTCAGTACTGTGGTCATTTTTTTTTTTTTTTTGGTAAGAAATATTTTTATGACTGAGTAAACCTCTAAAAATTCATTTTTACAAACAGGGGAAACTGAGGTTCCTGGGATGGGGGCTTCAGGCTCCCAGGCTGCGCTCTGGAAGAGGCATAGGTTTCTCATGTATAAAATCAGTCCTCCATCTAGGTCCTATGGCCAAAAGGCACCAGTCACCCCCAAAGAGGAAATTCATTTAATCATGACCCATCTTTTCCTGGTTCCAATGCAAGAGCTAATTGAGAACCACATCTTCATAGACTTTCACAGAAACCTGGAAGATATACTCAAAAACTTTGTCAATTTATCAAGATGGAATGTTAACAAAAACCTTTTAAAGCAAGCTCCAACATGCAAAGAGCTGGTAAAATTCGAAGCAATTACAAAGGCAATAATTTTTTTTTCTTTACTCCATCAGACAGCTGAGGTCACAGGGCAAAGAAATTCCCCATATCTGGAAAGACAGGCAAATATGAAGAATCACAGCCAAGAACAGATTTCATGAAGCAGAAGTTACTGAAACCAGGAACTGATAGAAAGATTTCAATGATAATTTCAGGAAATGTCTGGATGTCCAGTGTTGATAAGTTTGAGTGTTACATTCTCCTGGGGACCCAGAGATAAAAGTTTCCCAACATTTCTTTTATATCCAGGAATTCTACCAGGAGGTGTCATAAATAACGGTGGAGAAAATTTCTTCCTGTCTTGAGAAGGGAGAGAAAAAATGAAAACATTTTTAAATGTTCCCAAATGATTCTTCATAACATCAGCTTCCTTTTCATTGAAAATACCTTCTTTCACCTGGGGAAAGAGCAATTAACCAACTCTAGTCCCCTCTGATCTTCCTGTCTCATGTGAAGTGTAAAGGGAAAAAGAAGAAAGGCTAAGGATTGTCTTAAAATAAAAGGTCACAGCCCAGAGAGTCAAATTCACTAAAAGGAAAACTAGTCTAAAGAGACCAAACAAGTGCCATAACCTGACTGAGTTATGATACCAATTTTGGAAATATCAATTAGAGAATTTGAAACAACTATGAGCAACATATTAGCCTTTAATGGAAGAGCAGACAATATGCAAATAAGGTGGGTGATATAAGCAGAGAAATGGAAACACCAAGAGAGAATCCAAAGGAAATTCAAGAAATCAACAACACCATAAGAGAAATAAAGATGGCATTGACTGGCACATTAGCAGGGTGAACATGGCCAAGGAAAGAATCAGTGAGTTCAAAAATATTGTGACAGTTTTCAAACAAAAATTAAAGACAAAAAAAAATTTTTTTAAGAAATAGCATAAGACTTGTTGAAATACTCCAGAAGTTAGAACATACGCCTAATGAGAAAACAAAGAGAAGAAAAGAGGAAAAAGCAAAAGAAATATTTCAATGCCTTAGAATTTTTCAAAATTAACAGTGCACACAAAAACACACATCAAGAAAGCTTAGTGAACATCAAACAGGAAAAAAGAAATCTATTTAATAAATATTGAAAGACCTAGAGGGGGAAAAGCACCTTGCTAAGGGGAACAAGGATTAAAATTACATTCAATTTCTCTTGATAAGTGAATTGAGAGATGAGTAGCCCAACTATGTGTTGTTTGTGTAGACAGAGAGAGGTAAGAGGTAGCACACTCTTGGTAGAAAGGCTGAGAGGTATGTGAAAGTTTGGGTTTGGTTGCCTAATGATAGAAAACATCCAAAAACACAGAGAGATAAGCCTGGAGACAAACATAGGCTCTATAAGCCACATGTAGGAATCTGGGCTTTACCCTGTAGGATATGCTTGGTGCTACACATGGTGCATACCCTGGGGGATGTGCTTCATGCTACACGTGGTGACCATATGTTCCTCTTGCCTGAGGCAGTCACAGGTTATTCCTTCTTATTCACAATGATCTTATCTTGTACAGTACATTATTTGGTAATCCATCTATAAATGTTTTTCAGGGTAACCATGTCTGACCTCTAGTGCTTAGGTTAGCAAGGAAAATGCTTTTGGAAAGACACCCAAACGCCCACCAAAGAGCTCATGACCCTGAGTTGTGTGTGAGGGAAACACTGGCAGAGAATGCAATATGAAGTGCCTTCCTGATGCTTCATCAATGTAAAACCAGAAGGTAGAAATTCACAAACGAAGCTCTCATTAACCTTCACCTTTTACTTGAACTGTAGACTCACATCCTAATATTTCAGCAAGAAAGAGAAACAATAAAAGCTGAAGTCCAGCACAAAGCAACGTGGCCAAGAGCCTTTGCTCTTAAGAAAAATGCTCACATCTGCTGAGTCTGGAAGGGGGAGGGCTCAGCTCTGTCTTTCTCTAAAATTAGCATAGCTTGCCTAAGGGACCAGGATATCACATAAGGCTTAGTCAGGGAGAGCTAAAAATGGGTCAGATTCTTCAGGTGCCATCCCATTTTCTGGATCTTCTCTTTCACTCACCCTCAAAGGTCTGAATTCCCCCAGGGACCGCCCCTTTCAGATCTTCCCTTTCCCACAGTGCCCTTACCTAAATCACCTCTATTAATCAAAACCTCCTTCATTTTAGTTGATTTGATAATATTAACAGTAACTAAAAAAAATTATCTGAACACATATGTATGTCATGTAAATTTGTATGTTCTGGTTAAAATAATCATAATCAGCATTTCACACATCTCATATCATTTAAAATACCAGATGATTAAGCTTCAAAATCCTGATATCTTATTTTTAATGTACTCATTTCTGATTATAATTCTTGTTATTGTTGCTTTAACCATATCTTCTAATGTTCTTTAATTGGTTCATCCATCCATCTCTATATTCCTACAGATATGTCACCCAGCAAATTGTTCTTGTGATTAGAAGAGTAGACAAGTTTATCTTCACCTTGTCTTTCTTGTCACTATAGGAAAAAAAAGTGTAATTTTAAAACATGCATGCTGCCTAGAAGATCTCTCTAGGTCATCTGTGTAATTCTCTAGGTTACTTGTATCTCGGCTTTAATGGTCTTTAAAATGTTTCACAACTATGATTGCCTACATTGGAGAGGGAGTTGGGAGGGGGGATCGGGATGAAGAATACATGTAAATCTATGGCTGATTCATGCCAATGTATGACAAAAACCACCACAATACTGTAAAGCAATTAGCCTCCAACAAATAAAAATAAATGAAATAAATAAATAAATAAGCACACCCCATACTGTTCATTGTCTTTGAGCTCTTAATATTATATTGGTCCTTTGAGCTCCCTCTCTTTCTCATTTTTTCCCTTAAGCCATCCATTCACTTACATATTTATTCACATTTGCTCCAAGAAATGTTTACTTATAACTAATTTTTAATTAATTTTTATTGTAGTATAGTTGATTTACAGTGTTGTGTTTGAGGTGTACAGCAAAGTGAATCAATTATATATATACGTATAAGCACTTTTTTTTGAAATTCCTATCCAATATATGTCACTTAAGAGCTCCCTGTGCTACACAGAAAGTTCCTATTAGTTAAATGTTTTTTATATATAGTATGTATATGTCAAGCCCAATCTTCCCATTTATCCTTCTCCCTTCTTTCCCCTTTGGTAACCATAAAGTTTTTTCCTACTTGTGTGGCTCTATTACTCTTTTGTAAATGAATGTTCATTTGTAATATTTTTTAGATTCCACATATAAGCTATATCATATGATATTTGGTTTTCACTTTCTGACTTACTTCACTCAGTATGACAATCTTTAGATCCACCCGTGTCACTGCAAATGACATTGTTCCATTCCTTTTTATGGCTGAGTAGTATTTCATTGTGTATGTATATATATACCACATCAGCTTTATGAATTCCTCTGCTGATGGACATTTAGGTTGCTTCCACATCCTGACTGTGGTAAATACTGCTGCTGTGAACATTGGAGTGCATGTTTTCTAAAATTATTGTTTTACTTGGATATATGCCCAGGAGTAAAATTGCTAGATCATACAATAACTCTATTTTTAGTTTTTAAAAGAATCTCCATACAGTTCTCCATCATGGTTGCACCAAGTTACATTTCTACCAACAGTGTAGGAGGGTCCCCATTTCTCCACATCCTGCTCAGCATTTATTGTTATCAGGTTGTTTTTTTTTTTTTAATTATGGCTATTCTGACTGCTCTGAAGTGATATCTCATTATAGTTTTGATTTGCATTTCTCTAATAATTAATGGTGTCGAACATCTTTTCATGTGCTTTTTGGCCATCTGTATCTCTTCTTTGGAGAAGTCTATTTAGGTCTCATGCCTATTTTTTTATTGGGTTTTGTGTTTTTTTGATATTGAGCTGCATGAGCTATTATGTATTATAGAGATTAATCCCTTGTCAGCTGCTTCATTTGCAAATATATTCTCCCATTCTAAGGGGTGTCTTTTTGTGTGTTTACGGTTTCCTTGGAGAAGGAAATGGCAACCCCCTCCAGTATTCTTGCCTGGTAAATCCCATAGACGAGTCTGGTGGCCTACAGTCAACAGGGTTGCAAAGAGTCAGACATGACTGAGTGACTTCACTTCACACACACTCTGTGGTGTAAAAGCTTTGAAGTTTAATTAGATCTCATTTATTTATTTTTGTTTTATTTCCCCCTCCCCGCCCCATTTATTTTTATTAGTTGGAGGCTAATTACTTTACAATATTGTAGTGGTTTTTGCCATACATCGACATGAATCAGCCATGGATTTACATGTGTTCCCCATCCTGAACCCCCCTCCCACCTCCCTCCCCATCCCATCCCTCTGGGTCATCCCAGTGCACCAGCCCCGAGCACCTGTCTCATGCATCCAACCTGGACTGGTGATCTGTTTTACCCTAGATAATATACATGTTTCGATGCTGTTCTCTCAGATCATCCCACCCTCGCCTTCTCCCACAGAGTCCAAAAGTCTGTTCTATACATCTGTGTCTCTCTTTTCTGTTTTGCATATAGGGTTATCATTACCATCTTTCTAAATTCCATATATATGCATTAGTATACTGTACTTGTGTTTTTCTTTCTGGCTTACTTCACTCTGTATAATGGGTTCCAGTTTCATCCACCTCATTAGAACTGATTCAAATGATTTCTTTTTAATGGCTGAGTAATATTCCATGGTGTATGTGTACCACAGCTTCCTTATCCATTCTTCTGCTGATGGGCATCTAGGTTGCTTCCATGTCCTGGCTATGATAAACAGTGCTGCGATGAACATTGGGGTGCACGTGTCTCTTTCAGATCTGGTTTCCTTGGTGAGTATGCCCAGTAGTGAGATTGCCGGGTCATATGGCAGTTCTATTTCCAGTTTTATTTTTGTTTTTATTTTCGTCATTCTAGGAGGTGGATCAAAAATAAATCTTGCTGAGAAACTATTGTATAGTGTATGGAACTCTGCTCACTGTTATGCGGCAGCCGGGATGGCAGGAGAGTTTGGGGGACAATGGATACATGTATACGTATGGCTGAGTTCCTTTGCTGTTCACCTGAAACTATCATGACACGGTTATCGGCTATACCCCAGTGCAAAATAAAAAGTTTTAAAAAAATACAACATAAAAGAAATCTTGTCACAACGTATTTCAAAGAGTGTTATGCCTATATTTTCCGCTAAGACTTTTATAGTGTCTGGCCTTGAATTTAGGTCTTTAGTCCATTGTGAGTTTATCTTTATGTGTGGTGTGAGGCAGTGTTCTAATTTTATACTTGGACATGATGCTGTCTAGTTTTCCCAGCACCATATATTGAAGAGGAAATCTTTACTTTACTGTATATTTTTGTCTCTTTTTTCATATCTGGGATGACCATATGTGCATAGGTTTATCTCTGGATTTTCAATCCAGTTCCATTGATCTACTATATATTTTTGTTCCAGTACCATACTGCTTGGATGACTGCAGCTTCGTAGCATTGTCTGAAATCAGGGAGCCTGATTTCTCCAGCTTCATTTTTCTTTCTCAAGGTTGATTTCACTATTCAGAGTCTTTTGTGTTCCCATAACAATTGTGAAATATTTTGTTCTAATACTATGAAAAATGCCATTGCTAATTTGATAGGGATTGCATTGAGTCTGTAGATTGCTTTGCATAACACAGTCATTTTGACAATATTAATTCTTCCTACCCAAGAACATGATCTATCTCTCAATCTGTTTGTGTCACTTCAAGTTCTATTTTGAAGAAGTTTTAACAGCAACCTGTTTTCCTCACTGAATGAATTAAAATATAGTGTTTAACATACTTTCATTTTTATACCTGCTTGAGAGTCATAATTTTTTGATAGCCTGATTAGTATCCTCAATAGCACAGACCTTTCCTGAATAATCACTTTCCAGTTACTATAGCATTAATTTTTACACATCAATTTGCTATTTTGTAATATTAATAGCTATAGTGCTTTATATTAACTTTTGTTATTAATAAAATTAATTATTACAAAACAAGCACAAACTGCTTACTCACATGATTCTAATGATTATTGATTGATTCAGGCAAACAAATTTTTGTCAAGTCTGGTTTATGATGATACTTTTGAACAATGTCTCTCTCTTTTATAAAAGACACAGACAGATGATTATTGAACAGGATGTTATCTCAAACATACAAGACAAGTAATACCAAAGAAAATATATTAATTATCACTTTGGGAACCTGATGTAATAACTCAATGTTTGGATTTAACAGAAGATCCTAATTTGGTGGGTTGTGCTGAAAGATGAGAAAGCAGATTATGTGTTGAGATGACCAAAAGGCAAATAGTAAAGCTGTAGACTCCAGCAATGTGTTTTGGGATTAGATTATCAATCAAATCAATGAAACACAATTACACTTACCGAGCACCAAATTTACTCAGCTTCCAAAACTGACACAGAACACAGAAAACAACAACATGCAAAGAGCAGCATCACAAGGATCTCAGAATATTAGACACTATTTAAGATGCCCCCCCCCCTTTTTTTGCATGAAATGTTCCCTTGGTGTCTCTAATTTTCTTGAAGAGATCTCTAGTCTCCCATTCTGTTGTTTTCCTCTATTTCTTTGCATTGATTGCTGAGGAAGGGTTTCTTATCTCTCCTGGCTATTCTTTGGAACTCTGCATTCAAATGGGAATATCTTTCCTTTTCTCCTTTGCTTTTTGTTTCTCTTCTTTTCACAGCTATTTGTAAGGCCTCCTCAGACAACCATTTTGTCTTTTTGCATTTCTTTTCCATAGGGATGGTCTTGATCCCTGTCTCCTGTACAATGTCACAAACCTCTGTCCATAGTTCATCAGGCTCTCTGTCTATCAGATCTAGTCCCGTATATCTATTTCTCGCTTCCACTATATATTCATAAGGGATTTGATTTAGGCATTTCATGCAAAAATGGGCTCAATAAAGGACAGAAATGGTATGGACCTAATAGAAGCAGAAGATCTTAAGAAGAGGTGGCAAGAATACACAGAAGAACTGTACAAAAAAGATCTTCATGACCCAGATAATCACAATGCTGTGATCACTCACCTAGAGCCAGACATCCTGGAATGTGAAGCCAAGTGGGCCTTAGAAATCATCACTACAAACAAAGCTAGTGGAGGTGATGGAATTCCAGTTGAGCTATTTCAAATCCTGAAAGATGATGCTGTGAAAGTGCTGCACTCAATATGCCAGCAAATTTGGAAAACTCAGCAGTGGCCACAGGACTGGAAAAGGTCAGTTTTCATTCCAATCCCTAAGAAAGGCAATCCCAAAGAATGCTCAAACTACTGCACACTTTCACTCATCTCACACGCTAGGAAAGTAATGCTCAAAATTCTCCAAGACAGGCTTCAGCAATATGTGAACTGAGAACTTCCAGATGTTCAAGCTGGATTTAGAAAAGGCAGAGGAACCAGAGATCAAATTGCCAATATCCACTGAATCATCAAAAAAGCAACAGTTCCAGAAAAACATCTACTTCTGCTTTATTGATTATGCCAAAGCCTTTGACTCTGTGGATCACATAAACTGTGGAAAATTCTGAAGGAAATGGGAAGACCACCTGACCACCTGACCTGCCTCTTGAGAAACCTGTATGCAGGTCAAGAAGCAACAGTTAGAACTGGACATGGAACAACAGACTGGTTCCAAATAGGAAAAGGAGTATGTCAAGGCTGTATATTGTCACCCTGCTTATTTAACTTCTATGCAGAGTACATCATGAGAAACGCTGGGCTGGATGAAGCACAAACTGGAATCAAGATTGCCGGGAGAAATTCAATAACCTCAGATATGCAGATGACACCACCCTTATGGCAGAAAGCAAAGAAGAACTAAGGAGCCTCTTGATGAAAGTGAAAGAGGAGAGTGAAAAAGTTGGCTTAAAGCTTAACATTCAGAAAACTAAGATCATGGCATCTGGTCCCATCACTTCAAAGGAAATAGACGGGGAAACAGTGGAAACAGTGTCAGACTTTATTTGGGAGGCTCCAAAATCACTGCAGATGGTGATTGCAGCCATGAAATTAAAAGACACTTACTCCTTGGAAGGAAAGTTATGACCAACCTAGACAGCATGTTACAAAGCAGAGACTTTACTTTGCCAACAAAGGTCCGTCTAGTGAAGGCTATGATTCTTCCAGTGGTCATGTATGGATGAGAGTTGAACTGTGAAGAAAGCTGAGTGCCGAAAAATTGATGCTTTTGAACCATGGTATTGGAGAAGGCTCTTGAGAATCCCTTGGACTGCAAGGAGATCCAACCAGTCCATCCTAAAGGACATCAGTCCTGGGTGTTCATTGGAAGGACTGATGCTAAAGCTGAAACTCCAATACTTTGGCCACCTGATGTGAAGAGTTGACTCATTGGAAAAAACCCTGATGCTGGGAGGGATTGGGGGCAGGAGGAGAAAAGCCGACAGAGGATGAGATGGCTGGATGGCATCACCGACTCGATGGACATGAGTTTGAATAAACTCCAGGAGTTGGTGATAGACGGGGAGGCCTGGCATGCTGTGATTCATGGGGTCGCAAGGAGTCAGACACGACTGAGCAACTGAACTGAACTGACTGAAGTAAGGATTAAATATTTAACTTTAGATGCAGATGTTGGCCTTTTATATAGCAATATGCCCGAAAGCCCCTTTCTTGGATCACAGCCTTGTTATGGCAAAGGGGCTTGCATAACACACTGACGCTATGAGCCATGCCATGCAGGACCATCCAAAATAGATAGGTCATAGAGGAGAGTTCTGACAAAATGTGGTCCACTGGAGGAGGGAATGGCAAGCACCTCCTGTATTCTTGCTGTGAGAACCCCATGAACAGCATAAAAAGGCAAAAAGGTACGACACCAGAATATGATCCCCCCGCCCAAGGTCGGAGGCTATCAAATGTGCCACTGGGGAAGAGTGGAGGGCAATTACTAATAGCTATTGAAAGGAAGAAGCGGTTGGGCCAAAGCAGAAATGACAGGCAGTTGTGGATGTGTCTCATAATAAAAGTGAAACCCAATGCTGTAAGGAACAATATTACATAGGACCTTGGATTTTCAGGCCCATGAATCATGGTAAGTTGAATGTGGTCAAGCAGGAGATGGCAAGAATGAACATCAACATCTTAGGAATCAGTGAACTAAAATGGACAGGTATGGGAAAATTTAATTCAGAATATCATTATATCTACTATTGTGTGCAAGAATCCCATAGGAAAAAAAAAAATGGAGCAACCTTCATAGTCAATAAGAGCCCAAAATGCAGTACTTGGGTGCAATCTCTAAAATGAGAGAATGATCTGTTAGTTTCCAAGACAAACCATTCAGCATCACAGTAATCCAAATCTATACCCAGTCACTGGTGCCAAAGAAGTTGATGTTGAATGGCTCTATGAAGACCTAAAAGACCTTCTAGAACTAATACCAAAAAAAATGATGTCCTTTTCTTCATTGGGATTTGGGATGTAAAAGTAGGAAGGCAAGAGACACCTGGAGTAACAGGCAAGTTTGGCCTTGGAGCACAGAGTGAAGCAGGACAAACGCTAACAGAGTTTTTTCAAGAGAAAACACTGGTCATAGCAAACACCCTTTTCCGGTAACAAAAGATAACTCTACACATAGACATCCCTAATAGTCAATACTAAAGTCAGATTGAGCATAATTTTTATAGCAGAAAATGGACAGGCTCTTTACAGTCAGTAAAAACAAGCCCTAGAGCTGATTGTGGCTCAGATCATCAGTTCCTTATTGCAAAATTCAGGCTTAAAGTGAAGAAAGTGATCATATGAAAAGCAAGGGAATTTCAGAAAAAATATCTACTTCTATTTCATTGACTATGCCAAAGCCTTTGATTGAGTGGCTCACAAAAAAAAACTGGAAAATTCTTGAAGAAATGGGAATATCAGACCTCTTTACCTGTCTCCTAAGAAAATCCGTATGCGGGTCAAGAAGCAAGAATTAGAATGTTACATGGAACAACTAACTGATTCAAATTGGGAAAGGAATATGACAAGGCTGTATATTGCCACTATGCTTATTAAACTTATATGCAGTGTACATTATTCAAAATGTCAAGCTGGATGAATCAGAAGCTGGAATCAAGATTTCTGGAAGAAATATCAACAACTTTGGATATATAGATGATACCACTCGAATGGCAGAAAGTGAAAAGGAAATAAAGAGCTTCTTGATGAAGATGAAAGAGGAGAGTGAAAAAGCTCACTTAAAATGCAACATTCAAAAAACTAAAATCAAGGTACCTGGTCCCATCACTTCATGGCAAATAAAAGGGGGGAAAGTAGAAACAGTGACAGATTTCTTTTCTTGGGCTCCAAAATCACTGCAGATGGTAACTGCAGCCATGAAATTAGAAGACGTTTGCTCCTCAGGAGAAAAGTTATGACCAACCTAGACAGTGTATTAAAAAGATATCCTTTGCCCACAAAGGTTCATATAATCAAAGCTATGGCTTTTCCAGTAGTGATGTACAGATGTGAGAGTTGGACCATAAAGAAGGCTGAGTGCTGAAGAGTTATGCTTTCAAACTGTGATGCTGGAGAAGACTCTTGGGAGTCCCTTGGACTGCAAGGAGGTCAAACCAGACAAAACTAAAGGAAATCAACCTTGAATGTTCATTGAAAGGACTGATTCACTGAAGCTGAAACTCCAATACTTTGGCCACCTGATGTGATGAGCTGACTTACAGGAAATGTCCCAGATGCTGGAAAAGATTGAAGGCAAAAAGAGAAGGCGGGAGAGGATGAATAGGTTAGATAACATCACCAACTCAATGAATTTACGTGAATTTAAGTAAACTGTGGGCGATAGTGAAGGACAGGGAAACCTGGCGTGCCGCAGTACATGTGATGGCAAAAAGTCGGACATGAGTTAGCACCTGAACAACAATAACATGCCTGAAAGCAGACTTCTGTATTAAATGAATGAAAGAAAACTAACAGCTTACAGAGTGCATAAAATTAATGTATGAATGATTAATTGACAAAACTACTTGAAGATAGCAACCCTATCTAAAGAAAACTGCAAGTTTTTGTTTTTCTTAAAACTTGTCCTCACTTACCACTGTCATTCCTGTCACTGTCTTGAAACTATTGTGTATATTTTGCCTATAATCATACTTTGTTTTTATACTTTACTATGATTGGTGAATATTTGCCATGTGTCAGGGAGAATAAGTGATATATATTAGGATAGATATAGTAGAAGTCTTCACTGTAGCAGGATTTAAGATTAGGTAAACTAATTTTTTCCAAGATACATAGTTATTTTGCTTTGATTTAAATCTAAATTTATCCAAAGCTAAAATCACGATATTGTCCCTTAAACTCACAAATCTCAAAATACACCCTTTAGATTATAACTGATTAGCGAGCTGTATGTATTATTTATAGATTTTCTTCTAGCCAATTAATATACTTATCTTTTATTCTAATGCCTAGCTGTAAATTAATTGGTGAAGCCATGAATGATAAAGCTCCATGGAGTCCATCCTCCATATGGTCATGAGAAACTTTAACTCCAACATTTTGAAGTCGTGAGACATACATAAGTCCATCATCTCTTATAAAATCATATTGACAGGTGAGGATGTAAGTTAAGGGCAAATTTTGTAGCTGTGAATCATTGACTGCCAAGGGTGATAACCTACTATCCAAAAGTGCTGAATACGCAGGATTAAGTCTTCCAAGAAGTGGTTCTGAATATATATGGTTCTTCTTATACTTCTCAGGAAGGAAGATACTCCAGTTAACCAGCTTGAACAGATGCCTTGAACCATGAGGCATGTGTTGATTTTTCATCATTGCTTGGGGGAGTGCTTTATCCTGAGTCAAATACAGGCATGCAAGTTCTATTCCCAGTTTCTCTGGCAGAAATAGACCATGTTCATTATCTCTGTGAGAAGGAATGGCCATATCAATGACCTGTAAGCTGGGGTAAATTAAAGCTTGTGCTTTCAGTTTATTTTTGAATTCTGGATCATTCTGTATCTGAAAAATATATATAATAAAATGTGAATGAATCAAAGGCTTCAAAACTACAGGAGTAGCAGACTTCATTCCAATCATATCAGCTGTGATGATGTAAACAATTATAAAAATGATATAGTTCCTAGTAATTATTTTCATCATATTTATACTTTACAGGGCATTAAAATGTGTTATCCCACTTTCATCACTAAAGTAATGATTCACACATATACACACATGTATTTATTCATATATGTAAGGTAAAGTTAGTCACTCAGTCATGTCTGACCCTTTGTGACCCCAAGGACTGTGGCCAATCAGGCTCTTCTGTCCATGGAATTCTCCAGGCAAGAATACTGGAATGGGTTGTCATTTCCTTCTCCAGGAGACATTCCCAACCCAGGGAATGAACTGAGGTATCCCAATTGCAGGCAGACTCTTTACCAACTGAGTCACCAGGGAACCACCAAACAAAAAAATAATTATGTGATTCCTAGGAAAGATGAGAAGTTATCTATATTGAAAAACATTTTTTACCTAAAGTGACCTAAGTGAGAAGACAAAATGAATACAGCAACAGGATATCAATATCCAAATTCACATTATCTAAATTCAAAAGGAATTCTATCAAGTTAAAGGAAATATTCCTAATATACAACTTGCCTTCATGCAGCATGTATTTGGAGATTCTCTTTCTTACAGAGATAAGAGAGCCCGAGATTTCAGCTATGGGGTGAGAAGAGCTGTCATAAATTTCTCTTACCCTTTCTTTTACTCCTATGCTCTCTAGAAGAAAACCTACAATTAACCTCTGAGGAACAACTACCTAGACACAGATCAACCTTCTTAACAATGACATCTATAAAAATAAATATACCAGCTGCCACTCCACATGAAAATTTCAATATCTGGAGGGTCTTTCTTAAAGTTAACCCCTCACCAAAGTAGCTGACATAGCAAATGAGAGAATTAATTGAAAATAATCCCAGTGGAACCTCACAAGGGGACATGTTAGCCAACCAACTGAAACTGCACACACAAGGTATAGTGGGTGCCACAATTCCAAAGCAGAAAATGAGGAAAGACAAATTTCCCTTACATAATCTCTCATATGCTCTTGATCACACCCCAGTTCCCTCAGACAGATTATTTCCTAAACCAGCTGGTCCATCTCATAAGCAGAGTAGAAGAACAACTGCACAAACATAAACAAAAATGAGATGGAGAGACTCAACCAATACCTTCCCAGGCTAGTAGCAAAAGTGAAACTACAAGAGGAGTTAGAAGATCCTGCTGGTTTTAGAGATAGGTATCCCTCCTACTGGAGAGGGCAACGGCACCCACTCCAGTGCTCTTACCTGGAAAATCCCATGGGCAGAGGAGCCTGGTGGGCTGCCGTCCATGGGACTGTGAAGTCGGACATGACTGAGCGACTTCACTTTCACTTTTCACTTTCATGCACTGGAGAAGGAAATGGCAACCCACTCCAGTGTTCTTACCTGGAGAATCCCTGGGATAGCGGAGCCTGGCGGGCTGCCATCTATGGGGTTGCACAGAGTCAGACTCAACTGAAATGACTCAGCAGCAGCATCCCTCTTATTATGTCAGTTTTGTTCCAAAAAATTGGCTTTGGAAATAAGAAGTATATATTCTACTGAATTCCTTTTTCAAATGTACTGGTTATTGTGGACTGCTATTATTTAATTGCACATAGCAAGGATTTTTTTCATAAAGAAGGCAAAGCACCGAATCATTGACATTTTCCAACTGTGGTGCTGGAGAAGCCTCTTGAGAGTCCCTTGGAGAGCAAGAAGATCAAATCAGTCAATCCCAAAGGAAATCAAGCCTAAATATTGAAGCTTCAATACTTTGGCCACATGATATAAAGAGCCAACACATTGGAAAAAAACCTGATGCTGGCAAAGACTGAAGGCAGAAGAAGAGGGTGACAGAGGATGAGATGGTTGGATGGCATCACCGATGCAATGGACATAAACTTGGGCAAACTCTGGTACATAGTGAGGGACAAGAAGACCTGGTGTACTGCAGGCCATGGGGTCAAGAAGGGTCAGAGATGATCTGGTAACTGAACAACGAACTGCAGCAAGGGTTTGAACGTTGTAAAATGTCCATTTTTCTTTTTTATTACTGTAGTGATTCTTCCATGCAAGCATGACATGTGGCCCAAATGTTACCTGCTCACATTCCACTGAAATACATGAACTACAGTAATCCCAAGTGCTTGGTAGACTTTACAGTTTACTTGAAGAGAACAATGGGCTTCCCTGGTAGTTCAGTGATAAAGAATTTGCTTGCGATGCAGGAGACCCGAGTTCAGTCCCTGGGTCTGGAAGATCCCCTGGAGGAGGGTATAGCAACCCACTCCAGTACTTTTGCCTAGAGAATCCCATGGACGGAGGAGCCTGGAGGGTGAAGGTCCACAACTGAAGCGACAAAGCAGCAGCGAGAAAAACTGTCAGGAAGCATTTAACAAGAGGCTTCCTGTGCGCTGTTTTGGGTCTGTCAGGAACCCTCTGGCCCTTACTGATTCCTGAATATTCAGGAATTAAGAGGAGAGGCACGCCTTTCCCAGGGTTGAGGAATCCAGGCATTTCTCATTACAGTGATAAGTACCCTCTTCCTTCTTATGAAAAGGTGATTGTTTGCAATTCTCTCTTTGATAGGGATCATCTTATGTTTTGTAAGTCTGGAATTTTAATCTTTATCTTTGCTGAGAATAACCACCTTGTAAGACAGTATATATGCTCACGCTATGTTGATTAAAACACCTTTGCTCCATCAGAGCTTGGGTCCCAGTGTCTTTCTTTCTAGTCTTTCTGTCTGTCTGTCTGTCTGTCTCTCTTTATTTCTGACTAATTTCCTGGAGCGCAGAGGCCCGCTGAGCTCACTTGCTTGCCCGGGTTTCTAACACCCTCTCCGGAAGGCACACAGTGCCTTCACCGACTCAGGAGGGCACCTGGTGCCTACGTGCAGCAGCACAAACCCTAAGAATACGACTATTAATTTTCCGCGTAAACCAGGGGATATCAGCCTCTTTCTCTCTCTTACTTTCTTATTGCCGACTCCAGACCACCAGGTTCCGGTCCATTAAAGGACCAACAGAGAACAAACCTGTTTATCACGTTAAAATGGTTTGTAGACATTGTTTCATTTCCCTCAAAATTGGTGATCAAATTAGGAGGCTTATTTATAAGGATATATTTTTTTCCTTCAATGCTTTTAGAGCCACAGTGTCTAAAGGTAAAGTTATGTAAAAGGACAGGTTTCTTTGTTGTTGGTTTTTCCATTTAGCAGTTTAAAATATAAGTCCGTTAAAAACATTCTAACAAAAAGAAAATGATACTTTGTGTTGGAGTTATAGCACGTGTACATGTCATAAATGAGTATAACACACAAGACATAAGACATACCAGTTGAGCCACTGTTGCTGCAATTAAACCCCCAGCACTATCACCTGAAATACAGACTCGAGTGGGGTCCACTCCATATTTTGCAAGAATCTTATCTTGTAGAAAGAATTTGACCACAGAAACGACATCTTCATGGGCAACAGGAAATTGATATTGATGACCTAATCTGTAACTTCAGACAAAGAAAAAAAAAAAGAAAGAAAGAAAAGCATACATGATTAAACTTCAGTTGCATATATTGAGGTATCTCTCAATACAATCAGTAGGTCCAGAGAAGAAAATTGACCCTGTTTTGAATCTTCAATTTCCTTCACTTTTAGCAATCATACCTAGACTTACTACTAACTTGTTTTTCAAATAAAATGTAGATTTTTTGATAAAGCTTTTTTCAAATGCCCTATTCTATGAGGACTTGAGAGAGATAAAGATTATGTCTTCATCCTCAGAACACTGTATATAAATTTTTCAGCAAATGTGCAGTCAGTAGGGGAGATGATCTCTCTGTAGCATTTGTTAGATTCTCAAATGCAGTTGGTAGCAAATATTTTCGCAACCATGTTAAGAGTGCACACTAGATTTTCAAAGCAGCAAATCTGAGAATGAATGATTTGTAGATGTCTTATGTTTGAAATTTATTTAGGTAAAAATTCTATAAAATAGCATTTCTGTTATTAAAACTTATATCATAAGGTGAATACATGAGTATGAGTTTACATATGACCTGCAAACATAATTCAAAAGAAAAGTTTTGAAATTTGATATTGAAGTACAGTAAGTGATCTTGTGTAACAGCTGTCAAAATAATTTTAAGGCAAATTATTAGAGCATCGGTTAATGTGAACAACTATATGTATATCTCTCTATAGCTTATTCATCTAATATTGGGGCAAACTCTATTGGGTTGTCTTACTTTTTTTTAGTTCTACTTATACTGGTAATCTTAGTATAAATTTGAATTGGTGAGTTAATAATGTCAACAATAACCATTACATTCTGGACAGATAACCCTTGTAATTTTGCCCAACTGTAATCTATCTCACCAGAAGATGGTAAAGGACAAGAAGTCCTGGAATGCTGCAGTCCATTGGGTCGCAACTGGGTCAGATGCGACTGGGAGACTGAACAACAACAATCTACATCTAAAATATCTGAAATATATTTTAAATATAGTATAAACTAAAGAACATATCAAAATATACTGCTACTTTAAAAGCTCTTCAGGATTAAAAAAATAAATATCAGAAATAACTGATGGAATTCTTAAGATAGGTACAACACATATTACCATTTAAAAGTACCTAAGATAATAAAGATTTGACTCATTGGGAAAGACCCTGATGCTGGGAGGGATTGGGGTCAGGAGGAGAAGGGGATGACAGAGGATGAAATGGCTAGATGGCATCACCAACTCGATGGACATGAGTTTGAGTAAACTCCGGAAGTTGGTGATGGACAGGGAGGCCTGGCATGCTGCGATTCATGGGGTCACAAAGAGTCGGACATGACTGAGTGACTGAACTGAACTGAAGATAATAAAATGGTATATTAGGTTAAAATTATTGAGTGAAAGGGAGACTATTCTAATTATTATAGAAGTGTCTCTGAAAACATCTAGGTTCTGGTTGCTCTAAGGCAGCAATGATGAGCAGGACAGCACTGGTTTCACTTGTATGCTATATTCAATCTACTTAAGTTCTTACATACCAAGAAATTCCACTATATTCTCTATTCACTATTGGGCTAGAAGTCTCTAAGAAAATTTCTGTACTACTTAATTGATGGGGAAAATGGGGGGAAAATTCATTCTGAAGATGGAGTACAGAGAATGTCTAAATAGGCCATAAAGGATGGGACATTTCCTAGTCTTTGCTGCATATTGTTGGCAACTTGGGCAAAAATCATGAGCACTTATGTTCTCTCATTTTGAGAATGACTATAAACTCCCAGATGGTTCCAACATTTTCAACTGATGCTTCTCCAAAAGAATATCTATATAACCGACATCTTATAATAACCTATAATGGAAAATAATCTGAAAAACTGTGCATAACTAATCACTCTGCTGTAGCCCATCAGACTCCTCTGTCCATGGGATCCTCCAGGCAAGAATACTGGAGTGGGTTGCCATGCCCTTCTCTGAAATCAACTGCAGTTCAATTTTAAAAAAGAATATTTATAAAATTTATTTTTTATCACCAACTCAAAAAAAACAAAAAACCCCTCAGCATCCCAAATGTGTAATGGATAATTAAGCACCTAGGCATTTCTAGAAAATATCATAGTGGTACTTCCAAAAATGTTCAGCCTGTGGTGCCTCCCAGAGGTCTCCCTAATGACAGAGGTTAAAGGGAAACTAGGCCCTTTTGTGGGAGAAGGAAATGGCGACCCACTCCAGTGTTCTTGCCTGGAGAATCCCAGGGACAGCGGAGCCTGGTAGGCTGCTGTCTATGGGGTTGCACAGAGTTGGACACGACTGAAGCAACTTAGCAGCAGCAGCAGCTGACCCCTTTGTATATATAATTCCCTGGTGGCTCAGATGGTAAAGCATATGCCTACAATCCTACAATGCAGGAGACCTGGGTTCAATCCCTGGGTCAGGAAGATCTCCTGGAGAAGGAAATGGCAACCCACTCCAGTACTCTTGCCTGGAAAATCCCATGGACGGAGGACCCTGGTAGGCTACAGTCCATGGGGTCACAAAGAGTTGGACACAATTGAATGCTTTCACTTTCACTTCCAGGCCCCTTTGGGGAAGAGTGGATACTATAACACTAATAAAAGCTACTAACATAAACCAAAAAAATCCCTAAGATCCCTGTCCTTTTGGAGGATCAGGTGCCTTCTTTGGAAATTAAAGCTATGTCATAAAGGCAAAAGATCATATATATAAAAAAAAATCTATATCATGCTCTTACTCCACTCCCACAACGATAGCGCCAAGATTCTTTGCCGTCTGTCTATTCAGGAGGTCCAAAGCTGCTAATTCTGAAATGAAAAAAATAATTTGAAAGTGTACTCTGTAAATAAAGAGCAATGGAAAACCACCTACACGTGTGAAATGTGATAGAACTGTGCTTATGATTAGAGAGTTTCAGCGAAAAAAGAGGAGTGGTCATTCTCAAATTACACAGTGTAAAGAATTGTTGAAAAGGGGAAAATGGATTCCACAGTGTATAAAAGTGAGCCTGAGGAACGTAAAGAGAGTGATAGAGGACTACAAAGAGAGAGAGAGATTCCAGAGCAAGGAAGATCAAAGTCGAAGAGGTTGAAACATGCTTAGGTGTCAGTGGAGAGGACACATTTCTAGACAGAGGAAAGAGACATATGGATTAAACGCCAAACAATATGAGAAAATATGATCCCAGACAAAAATAGAGATTACATTTTACCAAAAGATTAAAGTGCATCTTGTAGGATATAAGTAGAAAGAAGTGAAATTAAAGATTAAAACAGTGCTAATAATTTTTAAGGACACATAAGGTACTTATGCAGAGGGGGAGTGGAACATTCTGAATTAACAGACGTCCTTGATCATTGAGAGAGGATGAGCTGGGAGACTTGAAAGAGCACCGAGTGTTTGGAAGTGACTTTGACATGAAGGATAGAAACTAAATACACACAAGAACCAGCGTCTTTAAGCCACCTTGACGGTTGGTAGAATGGGGCTGCTCACCAGGGATGTGAGCGTTAAGCCTGTGGATCCTGCTGATAGGCCTAGATGTGGCCACAAGTTCTACCACTTGCTAATAATAGGGCTTGGAACAAGTTACTGAACCATTCTAGCTACCTTCTCTGTAAAACTGTGACAGTGTTAGCCACCCTAAGAACGTGATTACCAATCAAATAAAGGTGGACCTCCCACCCGACTAGAGTAGCATCTGTGGTTGTTTTGAAACGTTAAACAGATAACAAAGTCAAAATCCTGGGTATAATGACTTAGGCTATAGGCTTTTTGAGGAAAGGAGTCATTATTTGCATCTTACATTCTGAATTGCCTTAATACAATATCCTCTGTATTAAATGCTATGTGGTGAGTCAATAATATCAAGAGTATAGAAGCAACTGTGTGTACATGTGTGTATGTGAACTCTATGTGATATGTCTGAGCATTTTGAGTTTGTGCCTGGGAGAATGTGTATGACTATAATTTTCTTAGCTATTCCATTGTACTTCTTAGAATCATTTCCAAAGATCAGATGGGAATAGATTTGATGGGAGGATCTAATTCCTTGGCTGTATTTTATTTTTCCATTTGAAGTTAAAAATGAATTTCCCACTTTACATTGTCAGTGTAACTTTATTTGATAATAATTTTTATGATAATTATATTTTTAAGATTTGCCAAGAAGTATATGAAGACCTATATATGAACCACAAATGATACATATACATACTTACAAACACATCAACACTCTGCTAATTATATATATACCACAATGCATTCTAATATAAATAAATGTAATGTGCAATACACACAAACACACATGCTCACTCATATTTGCTTATATAAAAAGCACTTACTACAACTTCCCAAAACAAAGGCACCACCATGAACAAAAATTACAGCTGGTCTCTGGCTTGCTGACTTCCTCTTAGGCAAGTACAAACGTACTGGAATATCACTAAAGGTTATATCCATCACTGTAATGTTTTCATCTGAAATTGGTTGTGTGTAGTCCAGTTTCATTATTGTGGAAAACAATTCATCAAATCTTTTAAGACCTATTTTTTCTAATAATGTAGCCTGTTAAAACAAACAAAAACAAATTAAAACACTAAACATTTTGATTTTTAGTACCATCAAATGCATATAAATATGCACTCAAAAAAGAAGAAAAAAATATAACAATACTTTAGAGGTCTTATTTTACATCCTAATACATAAACTAGAGTTGCTTCCAAATAAATCTCAAGTATGCAGTGTTTTTAAACTAAGAGTAGTCTCAATCATTTAACTTTTATCAGTTTACATGCAACTTATTTTGGTCTACTTGTTTCTTAAATGTAAGTTATAAAATTTTATAATAAAAATTAACTGAGTAACAAGATTTTACACTTCTCTGTATGCAAATTCTAAATATTTTAATTTCATTTCATTGCTTATTCATTTAAAATTTCAGAGAGTTTATAATCTCAGGCAAAATTTCATCAGATTTTTTAGTCACCAATAATCTAAATTTAAACTTATACATGGAAAGGGTGATTAATTATATTATATAGTCAAAGCAATTTGGATATTGAAGAGTAAGATTGGTGGACTCATAAAACCTTATTCCAAAACTCCTGAGAAGATAGAATAGATAATACGTGTATTATGAGTGAAAGACTAGACTCACAGATTAAGGGAAGAACACAGAGTCGGTTCAGAAATAAACATACAAATATGTCCAGTATATTTTTGACACAGGTACAAGGTGATTCAATGAAGAAAGATGTTTCAACAAATGATGTTGGAGCAATTGGACATCCATATGCAAAAAAATGCACCTTCATCAATTCCTCACACTTTACATAGAAATTAGCTCATAAAGGATCCAATACCTAAATGCAAAAAAAGTAAAACTACAAACCTCTTAGCAGATATCATAGGAGAAAATCTGTGTGATTTTATGCTAGGTTAAAAAGTTCTTAAGAGGCTTAAAGACTTCCCAGGTGGCTCAGTGATCAAGAATCCACCTGCCAACTCCGGAGATGCAGGAGAGGCGGGTTCCATTTCTGGGTTGCAAAGATGCTCTGGAGGAGGAAATGGCAACCGACTCTGGTATTCTTGCCTGGAAAATTCCATGGACAGAGGAGTCTGGCAGGCTACAGTCCACGGGGATGCAAAGGGTTAGACACAACTGGTCTCTCTCTCTCTCTCTCTCTCACACACACACACACACACACACACACAATATCAAAAAACAAAAGATTTTTGTAAAAAAAGATAAAAAGGACTTAAACAAAATATAAAGGCTTTTGCTGTATAACTCAAGGAAATAAAATGAGAAGTCCAAGATTGGGAGAAAATATTTGCAAATTAAGTATCTGCTAAATGACTTCATCCAAAATACAAAGAATTCACAATAATCAACAATAGCAAAATGAAGAACCATGTTTTTTCAAGTGGAGAAAAAATTAAACATGTATGTCACCACAAAAAAACATGGAATAACAAATAAATAAAGTTACCCAATACCTGTAACTTCCAAGGGAGTGAAAATATATGCCACAATCAGATATTTTAACACACTTATTAGAATGGTTTTTAAAGAAAAACTTAAAATATTAAATGCCAGTAAGGACTTAGACCAAGTAAAACTTTCATATATTGCTGGTCTGAGTGCAAAGTTGTATAGCTTCTTTGGAAAAAAAAATTGGGGCAATTTCCTATAAATTTAAGTATACATTTAAAATATGACCCAGCACATCAGGTATTGACTCAACAGAAATTAAAATTTTTGTTCATATTACCTCCAAAGTGGGAACCTAAATATCTTTCAACTGTTTATTGAGAACAAACCATGATATACCCACATAATAGAGTACTACACAGCTTTAGAAAGGATTGAACTTATGATACTCAATGAGTGGATTACACTCAAATGCATTATGCTCAGTGAAATGTATTAAGCTGGCTTCAAAATCCACATGCAGTATGAACTCATTTATATGATATTATGGAAAAGGCAAAGTATACAGACTTATAATGTTCAGTAGTTGCCTTGAATTTAGGGTGGGGAAGGGTTTTCTGCAGATTCTTCACCCCAGAGCCACCAGGGAAGCCCAGAAAGGGCAGCACAAGCATGATTTGGGGATTATGTTTTCATATCTTGATTATCTTAGTGGTTACATGAATCTCTACCTATATTAAACCACATGCTGCTGCTGCTGCTGCTGAGTCGCTTCAGTCATGTCCGGCTCTGTGCGACCCCATAGACAGCAGCCCATCAGGCTCCCCCCTCCCTGGGATTCTCCAGGCAAGAACACTGGAGTGTGTTGCCATTTCCTTCTCCAGTGCATGAAAGTCAAAAGTGAAAGTGAAAAGTGAAAGTGAAGTTGCTCAATCGTGTCTGACTCTCAGCGACCCCATGGACTGCAGCCCACCAGGCTCCTCCATCCATGGGGTTTTCCAGGCAAGAGTACTGGAGTGGGGTGCCATTGCCTTCTCCATTAAACTACATAGGTCTATATAATCAAAAGACTGAAATTTAACTGCATGGAAAGTTAAAAGTTGGCAAAATGATAAAAAGAGGTAGAGTCTGAATATAGATTGTCTGCGTTTGATCTCCAATTCTAAAATTTATTAACTCTATGTCTTTGGATTACTTATTTCTTATGTCTTGCTTTCCTCATTGTAAAGTAAGGGTAAAAATTATTGACTTGTTCAAAGCACAGTTTTAAGAGTTAAGTCATACTTTTAAGGAAATTAAAGTAGGGCATGCTATACCACAAGTGCTCAATAATTCTTAGCTTTTTTCATTAACAACATGTATAGAAAATATTCTCAAATATTTTCACAGCTGGATAAAGATAATCACAGTGAAGATAATTTCAATTTAGCAGATATATCACTTTAAAATCAACTTTTTTTTTTACTTTTGGCCCCTCATTTCTCATAGATCCTATCTTGGAGTAGATACTGACTAGAACTCTATTGAATAAAAGACAGCTATTCATCTTAATACCATTTTAGATATCACTGCATGCTATCTTGGACACCTGCTCCCTTATTCTCATAGTAACTCTGAAATGTGCTTATAGACTTCTTACTTTGCAACTGAAAAAAACTGAGCCATAAAAGGATGAAGTAGACTCTTTCAAGGAATGATTGGCTGCTTTTAAAATTAATGCTCTCTCTTTCTTCTCCTGTTGTCAATAAAATGAATGTGTAACTTATATTTTTCCATATCACTTTATCAAGAACTGTGATGTTTGCTTCCATGACATATGTTAAAAATCCCAGTCATGACAGTAACAAAATGATTATTACACAAATAAGTAGAAACTGATGAATTGCTAGCATAATTCACACAGATACATGTAAAATGCACCTATAAGCAAATACAAATGTTGGTTCTGCTTTGGATGAACAATAGTTTAATTCTGTTTTGCATTTGATAATTCAAAGTAGAATTTTAAAGTTGCATGTTTTCAGGATATACTAACATTGATGAACCAGAGTTATAAACTCTGTAGTAGTAACTCTGAAGTTTAAGATATATAAGCTCTTCAGAAAATAACATGGCAGTTTCTCTGTAGGGCTGGCACTTACTTGTTTTTTTCTAATATCCACCGAATGAAAAGGCGAAGCCTTTGCAATGAAAGGAAGCATTAAGGCCAAGAGGTGATTTGGCATACTTTGGACTTTGGGCAGGAGATACCTTCGGATCTAGTTTGACAGATCCATCATTTCCTCTGGGTAGCACAATAGACAACAACTTCCCAGGTACCATGCACTGCTCTGATTATTTTTTATCTGCTGATGCATTTTCCCTCAGACTTTCTACTGTTCATATCATTTATAAGGCCTCCAGGTAGCAGCATGATTTGAGAGGACAGTGTGATATTTTCAGTGGGGTAGAACTTAGTTCAAATTCTGGCACTGTCACAAAAAAATCTGAAAACCAGCAATTTAAGATTGAAGGTAGACAAGAGAGTAGTTTTCAAAGTATGGTCTTGAAATTCTTGTGGGCATCTTGTTTATTTTATAAGCAGAAATTTTACTTCCCCAGGTTTTGTACAGATTCAAGTGGGCTTCATAATGATTTATTCAATTAAACAGATTAATAATATTTGGCTCATTTATCCCAAAAGAAAACTGAAGTCTCTTTTAAAACGCTAATTGAAAGAAAGCTTACATGTTCTTGTACCAAGGCATCCCAATCACCTGGAAAAGAAAAACTTACCATAAGTGAAGTTATTTTTATAGCAGCATCAATGGTCCTTACTTTCCAGGGTTCTTCAATGTTTTCTGGTATTGGTGTATAAATATTATAAGCAAAGAGGATACAAGTCAGTCCAAAGCACAGAGTTTTGTACCCCATAATGATATTCTTTTCACAACCCCTCTGCAGTAATAATATAATGTGGCCCTATATATACTAAAGTGCTTGGTAGGTGGACAAAGATACTTGACAGGCTCCTGCTAACGTGATCACATTACTTGGAATGTAATCAGTTGCAAGATTAACAGTGACAATAGTAACTAGTTCAACAGTTACTCTATCTGAAATGCAGTTCACAATATCTTTCATCAAATCTGTAGACAGAGTAGCAAAGATTTTTAAATGCTGGTAGAAGCTCTTTCACCCTGTGACACCATCATTGACTTAGCACAACAAATTTTATTATGAGTCTAAACAGAATACATGATAAACCATGATGTCTGTTTCTTCTATTAATATTTTGTAAAGATTACTGTGAAGAGTTTAAAAAAAAACTGTCAGGCAATATTTCGTTACTCTCAAGGCTAATGCCTTTGTCATAGATTACTACAAAACTAAAATCCACTTTGGTCTACTGATCCTTAGACAAGAAGATAAGAACATGGTATTCTTGAGCAAGTTCCAGAATTAAATCAACCAGCTCAGAAATATTTATAAAGTGCATGCTTACATTAACAATGCAGATTTTCAACCTATTTAGCTGGGTAATCATGCAAAAAAGAGATATTCCTTTAATCAAATATTTATTATGTGTTTATATTTGCTAAACTCTGTATTGGGCAAAATGGTAAGAAAACTGAGCAAATTCTTGCATATGTTCATTCCTCGGTGGAGCTTATGCAAACTTCCTGATTTCCATTTTTCCTAAGACCATGTTTTGGGAATTTTGTCACAGACTAGTTTATTTGGGGCCTCCCCTGTTTCTCCATTCACTCTGCAGCAGAAATCATCACTTTTACTATAATTGCTGCATTATCCCTATGCCATAATTTCTCAATGCAACCCTGCTTTATTATCTATCTAAGCACCAGACTGAAAGGAATTAAGATTATTATTCTAAAAAAGTTGAGGAATAAGAACCACATGGGTGGCAAAGGATAAGAAGGCTGGAAGGAAGCTATATATGAACAATCCAACATACAGAAAAGCATAATGTAAAAGTCAACATTTTGAAGTATCAGTCTAATTTTGTAGTCTTCCTTCCCCATCTTCTCTACCTTACTTGAAACCTCATTGGCCTTGCCTTCTCCCCATAGCTAGCTCTTTTTCTCTTAATTTCTAAATGATAGAATATGCTGTCAGAAAATGGAAAATATTATAATTTCTTCTACTGTCTGCATTTTGGAACCTAAAGTAAAAGTGAAAGTCACTCAGGCATGTCCAACTCTTAGGGTCCATAGAGTTTTCTAGGCCAGAATACTGGAGCGGGTATCCTTTCCCTTCTCCAGGGGATCTTCCCAACCCAGAGATAGAACCCAGGTCTCCTGCATTGCAGGCAGATTCTTTACCAGTTGAGCTACAAGAGAAGCCCAAGAATACTGCAGTGGGTAGCCTATCCCTTTTCCAGGGGATCTTCCCGAACCCATGAATTGAACTGGGGTCTCCTGCATTGCACACAGATTCTTTACTAATTGAGCTATCAGGGAAACCCTTGGAACATAAGCTCTTACATTAATAAAAGGGGCTCTTGATAAAGACATGAATTTATATGTTTGATTGATATATGAAAGAGCTTCAATGAAGAAATAGTTTTGCTTGGTTGTTGATTTCCCCCTCATTTGTGTGGTGGTGAGAGAGGGTGGTAAGCAGACTGAAAACAGACATATTTCTCAGCATCTCTCAGGGTCATATGCCAAATTTTGACTGAAAGGAGGTGTCTGTCAAGAACACGGAACAAAGCTGAACTTCAAACTGTAGAAATGTGAACTGAAATGAATTAAACATGCCACATAGCCACAGCCCAAATCAACTTCTGATTGGTTTGAAGTAATCAGCCCTCACACTTGCTACAAAATATGAGTAAGGGTGTGTCCTTTCTTTTCTAAAAAATAAAAAATCACTTCAATTTCAAAGATTCTTTTAAATGCAATGACTAGTATACACACACAACACAGTAAAGAAGACCCACAGACAACCCTGATTTTAGAATTAAAAACAACAAATAGAGGTTAAAATAACTTTCAAATATGTTAAAGAAATTAGATAAAATGGAGAAATGTAGAAAGATGTTGAATTCATCATAGGTAAACCTAAAGAATATAAAATGTGATTCCACTATAAAAAATACAATGTCTGAAATTAAGGATTAATTGAGTAGACTAGGAAAAGCACTTAGAGATATGCCAGTATAAATTAGGCATGTGTACAATATCAAATGGTCTAATATAAGCATGATAAGGACTGGAAATAAAAATAGGGAAGAAGCAAACTGGAAAATATGTTGGATGAAAATTTTCTAAAATTCATGAAAGTTATGAGCCCACAAGTCAAAAAGCTCAGTGAACTGAAAAATATAAATATAAAAGAAATGACATATAGGGACACTATAGTTGTAATTGCTGAAAATCAAAGAGGAAGACAAAATTCTTATAACTGGGACTCTAAAGACGGCTACCTAAGGTTTTTGGTTACTGGTGAACAAACACCTTATCTCAGTTATGCAATCAAAGACTTTTCCAAGAATTGCTATGAAGAAATTTTTGCAGATGTAATGAAGGTTGCAAATCAGTTCACCTCAAACTTTCAATTCCCAACATGAGTATGGTGTGTGTTAGTCAGTTAGTCGTGTCCAACTCTGCAATCCTGTGGACTGTAGCCTACCAGGCTCCTCTGTCCGTGGACTTCTCCAGGCAAGAATACTGGAGTGGGTATCCCTTTTCCAAGGGATTTTCCTGACCCAGTGATCAAACCCAGGTCCCCTGCATTGCAGGCAGAATCTTAACCAGCTTAACCACCAGGGAAGCCTGAAGCCCAAATGTTAAGCAATGTGGGCAGACTAAAAACTGAGTGGTTCCCAGCCAAACCACCTTCATGAAATCAGGCTTCTAAGTCCTATAACCATGAAGAACTAAATTCTAGACTTTAGAACCTAAAACATCCTGGAAGAAGGCTCCAAGCTTGAAAAGCTAATAGCGCTCATCAAGATGTTGATTAAGCAATAAAACTCTAAGGGCTGAACCAATCCCTACCTTATAAGACTCACAAAATTTTGAAATATTTCCACTGCCTTAACCCATTAAATTTGTGAGAAGAAATAGCAAAAGAAATTTCACAAATATTAAAGGAAACCAATGCCAGGGATAGGGGAACACATCATATTATTAAAGAAAACAACAGGAATAATAGATATTATATACCATGTAACAGATACCAGAAGACAAATAAAACAGTAGTGAAAAGTGTGTGCATGCTCAGTAGCCAAGTCGTCTCCAGCTCTTTGAGAGCCCAAACACTCCTCTCCATGGATTTCTCTGGGCAAGAATATTGGAGTGGGTTGCCATTTCCTTCTACAGGGGATCTTACTGACCCAGGAATCAAACACCCAGCTCCTGCTTTAGCAGGCAGATTCTTCACCACTGAGCCTCCTGGGAAGCCTTTTTGGTACCAGAAAAGTACTGAAGATAAAAAACAATATAAAATTCCATACATGAAATAAAATATGCTTAAAGGGGTTAAAATAAAGACAGAGCCAAGACAGTTTGTCACCAGTAGATTCGTAAGAAACATTAAGAAAGTTTCTTCCAAAAAGCCAAAATAATCCCTGAAAGAAGTGCCAGCAGGTAAAAAGAAACCAGAAAGGATTTGAAACAGGATATTCATTCCTATCACATTTTTTTTTAAAACTGAAGGACTCAAACAAGGCTGTTTTCCATAGTCTATTTTTTATTGTTTTATTTTGCCTTGAGCTTAGCAGAAAACAGAAAAGTGGAAGTCTCATGGTACAGCAGTTTGCAACATAGTAGAAATATAATCCTGTTAACACAAAGGTCAGTCTTTTTGCAGAAGTTCTCAGCTAAATTTATCCAAAAAAAAAAAAAGTTTACCACACAAAGACTCTGCGGCTCCAGTGAGGCAGCCTCTGCTTAGTACTCTTGGTTAAAATTAACAATTATCTTATTGTTTCCACACTAGGGCTAAACTCTTATTTTTCTAAATCTTTAACTATAACCACTTTTAGAATAATATGTTTATGTTCTCTAATAGGGCTTCCTCACCCCCAAAGGGCTCTGTGGCTGTTAGGGCATTTTGTGTGATCAGGTTCTTTATGCTGTTTATGATTAAGGTGTTGTGAGCAGTCATGTGCATTAGTACGCATTTGCCAAGCAGACTAGAATGCCAATAAAGGGGTCTAATCTGAAACACTCCTTTCATCCTGGATAATCTTATAGGATCCTACCATCCGGGGGACACATTTAGTAAAATTCTAAGTTGATTCTGTTTGGAAAGAGATCGGGAAGCCATCTACCTGTGTCACAGAAATTAGGGAGTAGTCTAATATAGCAAGCATCAGAAAGACAGAGATCATCATTAAGGTGAGCATCAGGGCAGCTTTTCGAAATCCCTGAAGTCCTGATCTGCCTTGCCTGTCAGGTCTTCTCCTCACGACCTTGTCATGGGTGGGATCTCGTGTGCTGGCTCCCGGCAGGGATCACACTTGGGGCAGAGGAAAAAGCTACTAGAAATAATTAAAGAGTGACTAGTGCTCACAGAGGGTCAGGAGCCTTATCTGCTATAAGAGTCCCATTGGAAAATTTCAAGATTCATGGGGCATTCAGTAGAAGACACAGAAGGCCTTACCTCAAAATCAGGGAATGATTAGTCCTAGACTGAATACTTCTCTGGTTCTGTCTAACAGATCTTAAAAGCAACAACTGAAAGAATCAAATTATTTTAAAACATTTACTTGCGCACAGAAAGTAACATTTACAATGTTGGCATCCAATGAAAAATAATGAGCATGTGAACATTGGAAAACACCCCGATGCTGGGAAAGATTGAAGGCAGGAGGAGAAGGGGATGACAGAGGATGAGATGGTTGGATGGCATCACTGACTTGATGGACATGAATTCGAGCAAGCTCTGGGAGTTGGTGATGGACAGGGAAGCCTGGCATGCTACAGTCCATGGGGTCGCAAAGAGTCTGACACGACTTAGTGACTGAACTGAACTGTGAGTATACAAGGGAAAGAAACCACATCATTTATAAATAAATCAAACAATCAAAGTTGAACAGCCCAGCACAAATGTTAGAAAAAAAATATTAAAACAGTATTCATAACTGTACACCAAAATGTCCTTAAGTTACATAGAAACATACAAAATAAGCCACAATGGTATGGTCATTTTTGGCGGGGGTGGTCAGGAATATTTTTGTGACTCAGAAAAACCTCCAAAATTTCATTTTTAACAAATGTAGGGTAAACTGAGTTTCCACAGGCTCCCAGGCTGTGCTCTGGAAGAGGAATGGATTTCTCATGTATGAAAACAGTCCTCCATCTAGGTTATATGGCCAAGAGGCACCAGTTCACCCTCCAAGGGGAAACTCATTCAATCATGGTCCACCTTTTTCCTGGTTCCAGCACAACAACTAATGGAGAACCACATCTTCAAACTCTTCCAGAGAAAGCTGGAAGACACTCTAAAAACTTTATCAATTTATCAAGATGGAATCTTATCGAAAATCTTTTAGTGTAAGTTCCAATATGGAAAGGGCTTATAAGTCATCACACTGTCTTTATAAATAGACAAACTTCAAACAATTACAAAAGCAGAAACTGTTTTCTTTGCGCCAACAAAGAATTGAGGTCACAGGGCTAAGAACTCACCACAATCTGGAGAGATAGGCAAATACAAAGAATCACAGCCAAGATCAGGTTACCTGAAGCAGAAGACCCTGAAACCAGGTCCTGATAGAATTATTTCAGTTATAGTTTCAGCTAATGACAAGAAGCCCAGTGTGGGTAAGTCTGAGAGTTAAATCCTCTGGAGGACCCAGAGATAAGAGGTTCCCAACACTTCCTTGGGTGTTATATCCAGGAACTCCACTATGAGTTGTCAGAGTGAACTGGAGAAAATTCCTTCCTGTCTTGACTAGGGAGAGAAAACAAAAATCATTTTAAAATGTTCCCAGATTATTCTTCATAACACCGTCTTCTTTGAAAAAGCCTCATCTCATCTGGGGAAAGAGCAAACAGCCAACTCCAACCCCTTCTGATCTTCTTGTCTCATGGGAAGTATAAAGGGAGAAAGAAGAAAAGGCTAAGAAATGTCTTAAAAGATCACAGCTCAGAGTCAAATTCACTAAAAGAATAACTTCAGTCTAAAGAGATAAAGCAAGCATCAAAACCTGATTCAGATACGATACTGCTTTGGGAAATTTCAATTAGGGAATTTCAAACAACTATAAGCAATATATTGGCTTTCCTGGGGGCTCACACTGTAAAGGGCCTGCCTGCAATATGGGAGACCCAGGTTTGATCCCTGGGTCAGGAGGATCCTCTAGAGAAGGAAATGGCAACCCAATCCAGTACCCTTGCCTGTGTAAAATCCCATGGATAGAGGCACCTGGTATGCTACACTCCACAGGGTCGCAAAGAATTGGACATGACTGAGCAACTTCACTTTCCTTTATAAGCAATATATTAAACTTTAATGGAAAAGTAGGCAATATGCAAGGAGATCCAACCAGTCCATCCTAAAGGCAATCAGTCCTGGGTCTGGGTGTTCATTGGAAGGACTGATGCTAAAGCTGAAACTCCAATACTTTGGTCACCTCATGCAAAGAGTTGACTCATTGGAAAAGATCCTGATGCTGGAAGGGATTGGGGGCAGGAGGAGAAGGGGACGACAGGATGAGATGGCTGAATGGCATCACCAACTCGATGGGCATGAGTTTGAGTAAACTCCGGGAGTTGGTGATGGACAGGGAGGCCTGGTGTGCTGTAATTCATGGGGTCCCAAAGAGTCGGACATGACTGAGCGACTGAACTGAACTGAACTGAGGCAATATGTGAGAATAGATGGGTGAAATAGCAGAGAAGTGGAAACATCAATAAAGAATCCAAGGGAAATTCAAGAAATCAGCAACAATGTAACAGAAATGAAGACTGCATTGATGGGCTCATTAGAAGAGTGAAAGAGTCTGTAAGTCTGAAAATATGGTGATAGAAAGTTCCCAAACTAAAATTCACAGACAAAAGGAATAGAATAGCTAAGACCTGCAGAACAATTACAAAATTAGATGAGATGCCTCATGGACATACAAAGAAAAGGAAAGAGAAAAAAGCAAAAGAAATATTTAAATGGCTAAAAATTTTCCAAAATTAATAGCAGATACTAAAACCACATCCAGAAAGCTCAGTGAACAGCAAGCAGGAAAAAAAAGTGAAATAAATATTTAAAGAAGCCAAAGGGAACAACATCTTACAAATGGAAATGAAGGTTAGAATGACATCAGACTTTACATCCATGCAATCAATAAGAGCTGTGCAAAAATATTTAAAGTGTTGAAAGAAAGAAAACAAACCCCAGTGAATCAGAACTCCATATTTTGAAAAATTATAATGCTAAAGTAAAGGAGAATTTAAAGCTTTTTCAAACATACAAAAACTGAAGAAATGTACCATATAGAGACTTTTTCTGCAAGAAATTTTTTCAAGTTTTCCAGAGATAAGAAATATTATACAGGTGATGTACATAAAGAAATGAAGAGCATCAGAGAAAGAATAAACGAAGGTAAAATCAAACTTTTTTCTTCTTTTTCTTAATGATATAATAACTGTTCAAATTAATAAGAGCAAAAAGTATTGCATCAATGTATACTGTGCATAAGTGAAACGAATGCCAGTTATTTTACCAGGGATGGAAGGGAGGAATAGAGAACACACTGTTGTAAAATACGTATGCGAATAGTGAAGTGGTATAGTGTTATTTGAGAATAGACATACTTAGTTGTAAATATATACTTCAAACTCTAGGGCAATCCAAGAAAAGGATGTATAATTGATATGCTAATGAAAGATAGAAAAATAATATTAAATGCTCAATCAAAATCAGAGGAGGTCAAAAAAGGTGGGAGGGGAGAAAACAGAATAAGTACAATGAATGACAAGTAATTACAAAGTAGCTATTAGTACCACTATAGCAGTAATCACCTTAAATGTAAATGGTCTAAATAAAAAAGCAAAAAACAGATGTCAGAGTGGATAAACCAAGAATTCTCAATTATATGCTCTCTGTAAGAATTCACTACAAATAAAAAGCATAAATAGACTCGAAATAAATGGATCAAGATATACCATGCTAACACTGATCCAAAGAAACATGGATTCATTATGTTAATGTTAGACAAAGCAGAATTCAGAACAAGGAAACTTACCAGAGATAAAGAGAGGCATCATATTATGATAAAGGGGTCAGTTTTCAAGAAGATATAATACTCCTGAACAGGTATGGCCCTAAGAACAGAGCAAGCATCAAAATACATGATGCAAAAAAAAAAGATAGAATTGTAAGGTGAAATAAACACATCAATTGTTGTAATTAAAGACCTCAGTACATCTCTGTCTGTACTTGACAGTCCTGCAGGCAGAAAAAGTCACTCATCTATAAAGCTGGTTAAGGAGACTTTATGTCTGCTGCTGCTGCTAAGTCGCTTCAGTCATGTCCAACTTTGTGCGACCCCACAGATGGCAGCCCACCAGCTCCCCCGTCCCTGGGATTCTCCAGGCAAGAACACTGGAGTGGGTTTCCATTTCCTTCTCCAATGCATGAAAGTGGAAAGTGAAAGTGAAGTCACTCAGTCGTGTCAGACTCCTAGAGAGCCATGGACTGCAGCCCACCAGGCCTCTCCATCCATGGGATTTTCCAAGCAAGGGTACTGGAGTGGGTTGCCATTGCCTTCTCCAGACTTTTATGTCTAACCTTGTGCAATTATGCTAACAGGGAAAAGGTGTTGGAAAGAGAAACACCTGCAGAAGATCTGACGATATTTAATTGTGTGTAAGGGAAACCCTGGTAGAAAATGCATCCCCTGTTGCCTTATCAACTTAAAACCAGAAGACAGAAATCCACAAACCAAGGTCCCAGATCCATTAACCCTAATCTTTTATTTGAACTGTAGACTCACACCCTGATATTGAAGTAAGGAGAAATTGTAAAAGCTGAAATCCAACACAAAGAAAGTGGCTAACAGCTCATGTCCATAGGAAAAACATACTCATACCTACTTAGTCTAGAATGAGGATGGGTCTTTCTCTAAAATTAGCATAGGCTGCCTGAAAGACCAGGATAGCGAGTAGGGCTGAGCCAGAGAGAGCTGAAAGTGTATAGGATTATTCAGGTAACTTTTATCCCATTTTCTGCACACACACATCCTCCACTGACCTTCAAAGGTCTGAGTCCCCCCCAGTGACCACCACCCTTTTCAGATCTTCCCTTTACATGGTGCTTAGATACTGCCTAAATAACATCTACTTCTCTCTTTCTAATCAAAACCTACTTTCCTTTCAAGAAGTTGATTTCATCTATTATGGTAACATTAGCAACAGCAATAACAAACTAAAATGGATTAAAAATGCCCACGTATCAGGCAAACTGGCATGTTCAGGTTAATCAAAATCATCACTTCCCACAGCTCTCCTCCTTCTAAGTATCAGATTATTTAAACCCAAAACATGATTTCCTACCTCTGAAATAGTTCACACCTCTGCATACCATTCCTCTGGCAGAGGAACCAGAGATCAAATTGCCAACATCTGTTGTATCACAGAAAAAGCAAGCAGATTCCAGAAAAACATCTCCTTCTGCTTCATTGACTACACTAAAGCCTTTGACTGTGTGGGTCACAACAAACTCGGAAAATTCTTAAAGAGATGGGAATACCAGACCACTTTACCACCTCCTGAGAAACCTGTATGCAAGTCAAGAAGCAACAGTTAGAACCACAGGGAACAACAGATTGGGTCAAAATTGGGCAAGGAGTATGGCAAGGCTGTATATTGTCACCCTGCTTATTTAACTTATATGCAGAGTACATCATGCAAAATGCCAGACTAGATGAAGCATAAGCTGGAATCAAGATTGCCAGGAGAAATATCAATAACCTCAGATATGCAGAGGACAACACCCTTATGGCAGAAAGTGAAGAAGAATTAAATAGCCTCTTGATGAAGGTGAAAGAAGACAGTGAAAAAGCTGGCTTAAAACTCAACATTCAAAAAAACGAAGATCATTGCATCTGTTCCCATCACTTCATGGCTAACAGATGGGGAAGCAATGGAAACAGTGGCTGACTTTATTTTTCCGGGCTCCAAAATCATTGCAGATGGTGACTGCAGCCATGAAATTAAAGGACGCTTGCTCCTTGGAAGAAAAGTTGTGACCAACGTAAACAGCATATTAAAAAGCAGAGACATTACTTTGCCAACAAAGGTCTGTATAGTTAAAGCTATGGTTTTCCAGTAGTCATTTATGGATATGAGAGTTGGACCATCTGATGCTTTTGAACTGTGGTGTTGGAGAAGACTCTTGAGAGTCTCTTGGACTGCAAAGAGATCAAACTAGTCAGTCATGAAGGAAATCAGTTCTGAATATTCATTGTAAGGACTGATGCTGAAGCTGAAGCGCCAATACTTTGGCCACCTGATTCAAAGAGCTGACTCATTAGAAAAGACCAGACACTGGGAAAGATTGAAGGCACGTGGAGTAAGGAGCAACAGAGGACAAGATGGCTGGAAGGCATCACTGACTCACTGGACGTGAGTTTGAGCAAACTCCAGGAGATGGTGAAGGACAGGGAAGCCTGGAGTACTGCAACCCACGGGGTCACAAAGAGTCACACACAACTGAGTGACCGAACAACAAAAAACATGATTTTCTACCTCTGAAACAGTGCACATCTCTGTATACAATCTCTGCCAAAGCAAACTTCAAAACTGATTTAGGACTTTGCCATCAGATGCTGATAACACAGGACAAGAAAAGAGCCTGGCATCTGTGAAGGTAAGACATGATTACTAAGGAGCACCACCACTGAGTCCTCCTTGAGGACACCTTCAGGGATTTCATTTCAGCTAAGTCATCAAAGCACTACAGTTCATTTCTACATTTCTACATACCAATATAGGGCTTCCCTGGTAGCTCAGCTGGTGAAGAATCTGCCTCCAATGCTGGAGACCCAGATTGGATTCCTGGGTCGGCAAGATCCTCTGCAGAAAGGATAGGCTACCCACTCCAGTATTTGGGGCTTCCCTAGTGGCTCACATGATAAAACAATCTGCCTGCAAAGCCTGAGACCTGGGTTCGACCCCTGAGTTGGGAAGACCCCTTGGAGGAGAGCATAGCAACCCATTCCAATATTCTTGCCTGGAGAATCCCCATGGACAGAGGTGCCTGAAGGGCTACAGTCCATGGAGTCACAAAGAGTCAGACACAACTGAGCAACTCAGCATAGCACATATACCAATATAGCCAATCAGCAAAAACATGTGCCACAGATTTCTAACATTCATAATTTAGAATTTACATAAATTATAATACACTTACCATGTAAAATAATACATAATTTATAAGTATATCCTTTATTTCTAAAATTATCATTCTTAAAACATTTCTTCCCGACGCATAAAATTTTCACACATTTCAAGAAAAAAACCTCACCCTAATTGAAACTGTACTACTAAACTTCAATGTGCAAATAAACCAGTGTCACCAAACTGAAAAAAGGAAAAAGAAAACAAGGAAACATACTGCTGTGTTGGGTATATAGTTTTACCACAAATAATGACAACATGTGTCTTACACAGTGATAATATACATATTCTTGTTTCACTTCTCAATCATTGTCAGAACCATTCACAGGTAGGAAAACCAACAAATCACTGAAAACATGCCCAAATGCTCTTAGATGATATACGCCATACATCATCACATACATCTGATTACACGTCAGCCCATTAAAAGTAATAGCCATATCTGAACAACATCCTTCCACCACCTGGTTGGGATGATTAGTCATTGCCTCTTTAATAAAAATCCCAACAGATTTGGTATTAAACATATCTTTTCCTTTAGAATCTTCTGCATTTTCTGCAAACACTCCAGCATATTTCAGGCAGACTGCAAGCTGCTTATCTTCAGATACATCCCAAATCTTCCTTCCCTTTTCAGGACACTTTTCAGGAATACTGTTAAGTCTTTTAATTGACTCTATACTTAAGACAATTCCTCCTCCCACACTCACATATTCAAGATCTCCAGATTTTTCAGTGTGGCCTAGATAGAAAGGTTGTGATGAATTCTTTTTTAGCAGAAAGTACTTTAAGTTTTCAATAATAGCAAACGTAGTGGGGCGTGCAAGGAAGAACCAGTTGTATTGGTCTCCATATTTATCAAAGGCGTATTTGTAAGCTTTTCTCATCATTAACCACATGTCATTAGTTCCCATGTTAACTGACTCAAACACTTTAACATTTTCAGAACTGAAGAACTCTGCTTTGTCACAGTGTTTGGTCCACGTCTCCTTCACGGCAGCCCAGAGACGCACATCCTTAGGTTTCACAAGGATGATACAGTATACCCGAAAGCTTTTACTGAGGTCCGTGCGTTCATCCTCTGCAAGTTTCAAGATATCTTCATTAGGAGCTTGTAGGTGGTGATGCTCATAGTGGCGCCTTCTCTTTCCATAATCCATCCGAATGTGTCCTAGCATAGTCATCAAGACACAAAAAATGCTTACGAGCAGAACCCCCTTCAAAAACAAACTGCTTTCGGAAAGCATTTTCCCCCACGTCCGGTAAGGCGCACCCGGCTTTGCTCTCACTTTCGAGCGCCCTCCGATACGTTCCAGGCTGCTCGTTAGACACAGGCGGGTCCTCGTTGGTTCAGCTGAAGGTGGAGGACGGCAAGAAGCCGCCTGCGGGCCCCTGGGCGGGGGCCAGGGAGCCCTGGGCAGGCAGGCGGAGCCGCCCTCTGCATGTAAAAGAGAGTTTCCACTTAGAGCTTGGATCATATCTAATTAGGATACTGTATTTCACCGTCACTGGGTCTAACCAGCCAGGACGGTTAAACCCTGCCCGCTGGTCCACCCTAGAACCCTACTGAAGATTTTACACTGAACAATAAACAATAAAACTCATTTTAACCAATCAAAAACAGATTTCTAGATTCAAGTCACCCTATCCGGGGTGCAAATTTTTCAAACCATAATTAACTTAACAGTAAGATACATTGTCTTTCTAACAAAATTATTGGAATTTTCTTCTCGGTGTTGCAGCAAGTTTGTGTGTGTGTTGTTGGTTTTTTTTTTTTTTTCTGTTTTGTTTTGTTTTGGTTTGCTTTACCTAACAAGTAAATAAGTTCAGCACTTGTTTACTTAATCATTGCTACATTTACACATTAACATATTGAATTGCTGTTTTGATTATGTTTTATGTTAAGTTGAATTAACCTTGGGCTTCTTTGGTGGCTCAGTGGTAAAGAATTCACCTCCAAAGCAGGAAACATGGGTTCAGGGCCTGGGTTGGGAAGATCTGCTAGAGGATGAAAGGGCCATCTACTCCAGTACTCTTGGCTGAGAAATCTCAGGGACGGAGGAGTCTGGTTGACGGTCCTGACCTGGCAAAAGAGTCAGTCAGACACAACTTAGGGATTAAAGGAACAATTTTGAATTAACCATATAGCACTTTAAAGAGGTTCATTAATTCTTACTTAATCTTAGCCTTGAAACTGTGAATTCCAATTAGTCAAGTCTGCTACTAAATTAAACCTGAAAAATTATGGTTGTTGCATTCAAAATGTTTAATGAATAGTAAACATTTTCCTTCTATGGGAGGGAAAAATGCCAACCTTAAAAAAAAAAAAAAAACCAACCCCACTCTACTTGCTGAAAATGATTTCTCATTGAGTACTCACACAGCTTTGGGTACATTATTACCCATGAAGACATACGTGTGAAAATAACAGGTCAATAAATGTATTTTCTACTTTCAAAATTCTCCAAGCCAGGCTTCAGCAATACTTGAACCGTGAACTTCCAGATGTTCAAGCTGCTTTTAGAAAAGGCAGAAGAACCAGAGGTCAAATTGCCAACATCCGCTGGATCATCGAAAATGCAAGAGAGTTCCAGAAAAACATTTATTTCTGGTTTATTGACAATGCCAAAGCTTTTGACTGTGTGGATCACAATAAACTGTGGAAAATTCTGAAAGAGATGGGAATACCAGACCACTTGACCTGCCTCTTGAGAAATCTGTACGAAGGTCAGGAAGCAGCAGTTTGGACATGGAACAACAGACTGGTTCAAAATAGGAAAAGGAGTGCGTCAAGGCTGTATATTGTCACCCTGTTTATTTAACTTCTATGCAGAGTACATCATGAGAAACGCTGGGCTGGAAGAAGCACAAGCTGGAATCAGGATTGCTGGGAGAAATATCAATAACCTGAGATATGCAGATGACACCACCCTTATGGCAGAAAGTGAAGAAGCAAAGAGCCTCTTGATGAAAGTGAAAGAGGAGAGTGAAAAAGTTGGCTTAAAGCTCAACATTCAGAAAACTAAGATCATGGCATCTGGTCCCATCACTTCATGGGAGATAGAAGGGGAAAGAGTGGAAACAGTGGCTGACTTTATTTTTCTGGACTCCAAAATCACTGCAGATGGTGACTGAAGCCATGAAATTAAAAGACGCTTACTCCTTGGAAGGAAAGTTATGATCAATGTAGACAGCATATTAAAAAGCAGAGAAGTTACTTTGCCAACAAAGGTCCATCTAGTCAAGGCTATGGTTTTTCCAATAGTCATGTACAGATGTGAGAGTTTGACTGTAAAGAAAGCTGAGTGCTGAAGAATTGATGCTTTTGAACTGTGGTATTGGAGAAGACTCTTGAGAGTCCCTTGGACTGCAAGGAGATCCAACCAGTCCATCCTAAAGATCAGTCCTGGGTATTCTTTGGAAGGACTGATGTTGAAGCTGAAATACTTTGGCCACCTGATGCGAAGAGCTGACTCATTTGAAAAGACCCTGATACTAGGAAAGATTGAGGGCAGGAGGAGAAGGGGACAACAGAGGATGAGATGGCTGATGGCATCACCAACTCAATGGACATGAGACTGGGTAAACTGCAGAAGTTGGTGATGGACATGGGCAGGGAGGCCTGGCGTGCTGCAGTCCATGGGGTTGCAAAGAGTCAGACACGACTGAGCGACTGAACTGAACTGAACTTTCAAAACAGTTTCTGTAGGTAGAATATGACCACTGGTTATGAATCTGAACAAACTCCAGAGAACTGGCTCTAGGGAAGCATCTCTCTGACTTCAGGAGAAACAAGTCTCACATTAAGACTTCAGTCCTTTGCTCAATGAACATGACTAAAGAGATGAAGAAATGGAACATATCAAATCCACCAACTATAAAATTGCAATGGTGTTTGGAATTGAAACTAGGAGAAGTCCATGATGAGAAGGGCCTGGACACGAGGTTTAGGAGAGATGATGATAAAATCTCCTAGCTTTAAACTACCTCAAAAATAGAGGGAGAGGGAAAGTAATTTTATGAGGCTAAATTACAGATGTAGGTGTGTAGAGATGAAAGGGACAATCTATATAGTTATAGTGTCTATATAGATTGTGTATATAGTATCTATATAGTAAGTGTAGGTGTCTAGAAACTTTCAAAACCAGAAAGACATCATACAGTTAAAGCTTGTTCTCTCAAATTTGGAAGAAACCACTGTGGTAGGTAGACAAATGACCCTCGACAGATGTTCATGTCCTACATGGAAAGTGAGAATTAAGGTTAAGGATGGAATTAAGCTTGCTAATCAGCTCACCAAAAATAGGGAGATTATTCTGGAATATCTTGAATCACAAAGTTCTCTAAAAGATGAAAGACAAAGGCAAAAGAATTATTAGAGTGATGCAATATGAAAAAATCTTGACTGGATTGGCTCAGATGATGCAAAGTGGCCACAATCTAAGAACACAGGCAGCTTCAAGAAACTTGAAAAGGCAAGAAAACAGATTCTCCCCTGGGAACTCCTGTAAGGAATACAACTATGCCAACACTGATTTTAGCCCAGTGAGACCCATTTCAGATTTCTTACCTACAGAGCTATAAGAGAATAAATTTGTGCTATTTTAAGCCACTAAGTTTGTGGTAATTTGTTAAGATAATCACAAATAAACCAGCAGGCATAACAGCAACTAGGTTATAATTAATAAATCCATCTGCAGTTATAAAATATTACCATCATAATATGTTCTCATTTCTACCCTAAGAAAGTAAGAAAGATGTGAAAATACATGAGACATGATGACTGATTTATTCTAATCAGATCATGGGTGTTTGCTTGGCACAGAGTCAATCACTCAGGAGCTGTTATTTATTGCTATTGGAAATATGGTCATTTATTATGTGCTTAGTCACTAAGTTGTATCCTACTCTTTGTGACCCCACGGACTGGAACTTTCTAGGCAAGAATGCTGGAGTGGGTTGCCTTTTCCTTCTCCAGAGGGTCTTCTCGACCCAGGGATCGAATCTTCAGCTCCTGCATCTCCTGCATCGGCGGCTGGATTATTTACCAGTGAGCAACCTGGAAAACCCCATTTATTATAATGACATTAAAAAATAAGAAACTTGGGAGTATGGGAGCAATTCATGACGTACAGGTCTCAGGAGATAATCAGTGGGGGGACTTCAAATCTCCAGAAAGCAGCCTAAGGGCACAAGAGCTAGAGAACCAGCTGGGGTGAGAACCAACAGAGAATGCACAAAAATTCGGTCCACTTTGCACTTGGACCCTAACGTGTGTCTGGAAAAATCTTCTCTTATTCTGGCAATGACATGTCCTTCTGGTCATTAGTGTTAAGTTTAAGGGGAGAACTAGTTAGTCATCTGAAAAGAAGAACCAATGAAACTGACCCCATCCTCTTCTAAACCATTTCCCAGGAGCTATCAACAGTGTTGCTCTGTGGACAGATTTTGACTTTATCTTGTGTTACTCAATGAAGTGAGAGAAGAATAAGATTTTCAGAAGCTGGATCCTCAGTGTCACTTTTTGACTTTTGATGATGGTTATCTTTGATGATCTTGCAGTTTTTATCATTTGGAGGCTGGTATTTACCTAGGTCCTCACTCCATCACTCTATCATTTTTCTCTTTCACTTTAAAACAACTTTTTCCTTAATTTTGGAGTTTTAGATTTAGAAAAACTGCAGTTACTGAGAGTTCTCCTATACCCCACACCCAGTTATCCCTTTTATTAACAGCTTCTGTTAATATTGAAATAATATTATTAACTAAAGTTCATACTTTATTCAAATTTTCTTCTTTCACCTAATACTTCTTTTTTGTTCCAGGATCCTACACAGGATTCCACCTTCTATTTTCTAGTAATGTCTCCTTAGGCTTTTCTGGGCTGTGACAGTTTTTCAGACTTTCTTTGTTTTTGATAATCTTGACAGTTTTAAGAAATATTGCTCAGGTATTTTGAAGTATGTCCCTCAATTAATGTTTTCTGGTGTCTGCCAGGGGGCAGTCTAAGGACACCAGCACTTTGGGTGCTGAGAAGAGATAAAGAGACAGCTAGAAAATACGCAAAAATGTTGTCTCTTTTGGTAATTCTCTAGACTCAAGTCTCATACCTGTAGAGGTCATTTATTCTGGTAATGATACATGCCCCTACAAATACCGTTCTTAGAAACCGAGGGAAGAAAGATTACATGCCTGACTTACAGAAGGTTTAAAACTGACCCCACCCTCTCCCAGACCCGAGAAAGATAGACAATTCCTTATCAGCTAAGCTTCCAGCATTTTTTTTTTCCCAGTTTTCCCACTGAGTTTTACTTGGGCAGACACAGGTTCAGTGAGGGCCTGCACCTAAAAGAAGGTTTTGGGCTTCTTGGTGGTGACGCGTGGCTTGTGCTGGCTATGGAGAACCCAGTGGGGCAGTGGGAACCGGATTCTGGAGTCCTGAAACTGCGTGATCGCTGGTCAGCAGCACTTGCTGGCTGCTGTCTCCTCCACCTTCATGATCTGGACTGAGCGGGCCCCGGGCACAGTGCCAGGCGCTCATGTCTCAGTAGCACTGGGTGATGGTGCCAACTGTGGTCAGGTCCCAGGACTCCAGACCCCAGGACTCCCTGCTGCTTTGGGAGTCATAGCAAAGCCAGATGCCTAAGTTCTTCACCCACAGTGGAGATTACCTGTCCACAGGAGACAATTTCCCCCAGGACTTCTTCACCTTTCTCAGCTGAGACCTGAGACATGAAGTACCAGAAGCTGGACTAGCCAACCACATGATTAGGTGCCAAAATGCTCATGTGATAAAGGGGCTCTGCAAGGCGCTTGGGGGTGAGCAAGCAGCACTCACCACCTAATACTCTCAAAGTATCCCTGAGGCCTTCATGGCGCTCTATCCACAATCATCCCCACCCTCGAAAAGGCCAGCGTTGTTGTTCTGGGCTTTATTTAAACTTCCATTTGTTTTTCTCACTGAAAATGAGAAGGGCAAGAATTTTCTAGAACAAACAGACAGCTTTTTACTTTTGGTTTGTGAGGTAACGAAGCAATATGAAACCATTCAGGGCAAAATGTGCTTATTACAGCGTTTCCAAGAGGTTTCCTTTATACAATAGCTGTGTCAAACAAATATCTGTGGTGATCTGAACACTCTTCAGACACAGACATGGGTTCCCAAGTATACTCCACCTCAAACAAGTTGATAATAAGTGATATTTCCTCTATTTTCCACATAAATACAGATACTTCACAGGATTATAATGTACAAATGTAGGTTCAACAATTGTAATAAATGTACCACTCTTTGGTGGGTATTATTAATGAGAAGGCCATGTTTGTGTAGAGGTAGGGGATGTACCAGAATATCCCTTATTCCTCTTTGAGAGCATTAGGTGGTGAGTGCTGCTTGCTTACCCCCAAATGCCTTACAGAGTCCCTTTATCACATGAGAATTTTTGTGCCTAATAAACATCAATCACTCTAAAGATTGAGTGATTATCTGATTTTATGATTGACTTGTGGCAAAATTTAGTAGAAGAGGTTAAAAAAAATCCACCTACCAATAATCCAGTCAACTCCAGGCTAACACCATGAAAATGAAACATTACCAGTCAAAAACCACTGTTTAGTGTAGTGAACTGGGCTTTAGGCAAGAAAATAGAGAATTATTATCCAAGCTCCATCATTCATTCATCCAACCAAAAAATATTTATCTGATGCTTACCATATGCTGAATATGCAATCCAACTTGCAGTTTAACCATATGAAAATCATTTATTGTATAAGCAAATATTATATGTTTACTTTGTACTTAATCATGTATTAGTCAAAGGATTACAAAATGAGCTAAAGCTGTCACAGTCCATGTATTCCTGGAATTCAGTATGCCTGTCTTTCTAAGGAGTTTCTAGGAGTTTTTCTAGGAGTTTTTCTAGGAGTTTCACTTGCCTGAGGTTGGTTTTGGAGCTCTTAATCCTATAATTATCTACTTAAGTGATGCTGTTCCTGGGTTGTACTGCTGCTTTTGTCTAGTAACCTACAGGCCTGACTATACCTCATAGCTCAGATCCACCTCCAGGAGTCCAATCTCATTCACGTACCATGTAGCTAGGAAAGCAGACTTGATGAATAGACCTGATGACATAGAACTTAAATAAAATATTGTTTCTGCATATGAAGGGCACTTGAAAAAGGCAAATGAACAGGTATTAAGCTGATGATTGTTGTTACAGGAAAGAAACCAAAGTACTATCAAATTTACATTTTTTTATCTTAATATGAGGAAAATCAGATCTTATTTGAATCACCAGCTATGGAAGCTACCCAGGATAGTTTTCATAACTTTCTTGCCAGCTGATATAACTTATTTATTTTTAAGATTTTTTTTTTTTTTTTATGTGGATCATTTTTTAAGTCTCTATTGAATTTGTTCCTGGTAACTCAGTGGTAAATAATCTACCTTCAATGCAAGAGACTTGGGTTTGATCCCTAGGTCAGAAAGATCCCCTGGAGAAGAAAATCGTGACCTACTCCAGTATTCTTGTCTGGGAAATCTCATGAGTAGCCAGGCAGGCTACAGTCCATGGGGTTGCAAATAGTAATACCTGACTGAGCAACTAAACAATGACAATTTGCTATAATATTGCTAATGTTATATGTTTTGGGTTGTTGTTGTTTTTGTTGTTGATTTTCCAGCTGCGAGGCATGTGGGATGTTAGCTCTCTGACCATGAATTGAACTCATACCCCCTGCATTGGAAGACAAAGTCTTAACTCCTAGACCTCCAGGGAAGTCCCTTACTTTTTAAAAAACCTCTTTTCCCAATGCCCTAGATGTTTGCTAATGTACTCTGTGCAGGTATCCAGTTTAAAACCTCATGTATGGAGATGTGCACTGGCCAAAGAATGACCTCCTGCCACCAACTGACTCTGCTCCTTTGATGGCACCAGCACATTCAGAAGATCACCACATCAAAGAATATGGTGGTCAAGAGAGGCCAGTTATCCACTGCTGCCTACCCACCCACAGGACTCTGGAAGATCTAAGGCCTCTAGAAATCCAGGCAGAGGGGTTACTAATGAGCGATCATTGAAGACATTCTGCTACAAGTGAGCTCAGAGAAGTTGCAGTGGTGAATCCAGAAGATGTGTATATTCCCACGTTGATTTCAATCAGTGGTTTATTGAGTCTTGCTCAAACAGTATTGGCATGGATTCAAGGACACATCATTACCCTATGGCCCTAAGCACGTTTGTCCTGAATTTCTTACTGATTATCCAAACTCAAATTAGGGAAAAGGTGGGAGGATGGACAGTATAGACTACTGCTTAAATCTTAACAGTGACCACTTAGTTTGGGGGACAACCTGGAAGAGGATAAAGAAAAAAAAAATAAATATAAAACTGCTGTGTCAGCTACTTAGTTGCAACTCGTTACTGAAAGAAGCAATTTCTATTCTGAATAACCCATGAAGGAAAGGAAAGCAAAGAGAAAACACGTAATTATTGCAAGGAAATGAACACGGGAAGCAAGAAAGGCCAGAGGCTAGGAAATAATTGACAAGTTGATTAGAATTGACAAGTTCAAGGATCTCAGAAGCAAAAAACTAGTGAAATGGTCATAGTGGTGCTACTTAATTTGCAATTTCCTTGAGAATTTCTCACCTCCTTTTGGTGATAAATCAATGTAAGATACTGGTGAATTGGATCCACCATGTTTCTCTTCCTCTGAGGTTTCCATAAAAATGGGTCTTCTGAATGAAGTTCAAATTTTCTTACCTTCTCCTGATCTCCTGGGAAGAGATCTGCTGTGCACCTTAAAAGCTAGCATATTCTATACTCTGGTAGAACGTCTGCAGAGCTCTAAGGAGGAAAAGGCACATGATTTGGTTACTGTGTGCTGTCTGAAAGAAAAGGGACACTGCAAAGAGTGGCAGGGTGGCCCTATGTGGGACAAATACTCTGAGCTGGAATAGGTTGATGCATCCCTTTAAGCTCTAGAACCAGTTATAACAGAATCAGAAAAAAAAGGGGGGTAGTTTAAAAAATGCTCATTCTAAATGAAATGAAAAAATAAAAATGCTCATTCTGTAATACTCCCATGCCTCCAATAAAGAAGGAAGCTTAATTTTATACCAATGGTCAGTAACTTTAAAGCTTTCTACAAAGTTTCAAAGAAGTAAATATATGTGTTGTTCCATTATCTGTGTGGTTCCTAACCCTGCAACTGTTCTGATTTCAATATCACTGTTTGCGAAGTTTTTCATTGTAGTTAATCTATGTTCTGCACTTCTCACAGATAAATCTAAACTAGTATTGCTTTAGCTTATATCAAAATCTAGTATCCTGTATCTATGGCAAAGGATTCATAAAGGCTTTGGGGACTCGATTTTTAAAAATCATTTGTAAAACAAAAAGTGAGAGAGAGATTTGTCCCACCCATGGAGGGATCTGTAGTCATTCAATGTAGATGATTTGCTGGTAGTATCAGCAATTAGAGTGCATGAAAGATTTGTAATTTGGCTTTGCTACAATTCTTTCCTTCACAGAGGCATAAGGCCTTACAGACAAATTGCATAAATGCTTGAGGCATCTGTTATCAGCTATATTTCACAGAGTTTTACAGTCTGTGCTCATGGGTTCAGTCGCTCAGTCATGTCCAAGTCTTTGAAATCCTCTGGACAGTAGCCTACCAGGCTCCTCTGTCCATGGGATTTTCCAGACAAGAGTACTGGAGTGGGTTTCTATTTCCTACTCCAGGGGCTCTTCCTGACCCAGAGATCAAACCCACATCTCTTGTATCTCCTGCATCGGCAGGTGGATTCTTACCACTTTCCATCTAGGAATCAGTAAAACATCTTACCACACACACACACACACCCACACACACGCACACATACACACACACAAAAGTCATTTGTGGGACTAATACAGAATTGTACAAAACAGAGCCCAACATTTGCATTAGACAAAACATCTGCTGGAAAAAACTGCATGATAATTCTCCAAGATAATTCATCCTCTGGTTTGGGATGAAGAGCCTTTGAACAATTGAAATTGGCTTTGATGCAATATTATGGTGACTTCTTTGAAATTTGGAAGCTTGGGGGGTTTTGGGGGTGGGGTGGGGTACTTGTTTTGTGTTTTGGTCTGGAATTAAATCAGCACAAGCAGCTAGGGTAACAGCAGTTACACGAGAATGATAATTGTGTTTTGCACTTACAAGGAATATGTGTACTATTAATAAATATATGTCTGATGTTTGCCATGCAACAGGAGGAATTTTTTAAAGGCTCCCTGGGTGCTGCAGCCCCTTGGGGCAATCGATGGCTGGAAAGAAGCCTGTGGCACATAGCCTGGTCTGCTCGGTGGAAGGCCCTCCCAGGGTCGCAGGGGTCCCTCACAGGCACAGAGGTCCCTGTAGCTGGCGCCTCAGGGACACTGCCGCTGCCACCACACCACTGTGCTCCAAGGTTCCCGGTATATTTCTTGAAGGGAGAATTTTTCCTATCAATTGGAACTTAAATAACCCATAGAAAAGTGATGGTTGTTTTATCAGAGGCTTTACAGCTGCCTACTCAGGTGTCAATGATGTACTGGAGGACTCACATAAACCAGAAGGACAAAATTTCTAAGGGCGATAAATGCGCTGACAGAGTTTCAAAAGCAACTATTAACCTATGGCAGTCTCCAAATTTAGAAGCCCCTGTTTTAATATTGTAAGAAACTTCATTCATTTTCAAAAATACACATTGCTAAATAAAACAGAGAAATGGACTATAAAAGGAGCTAAAAGAAATATGACTGGACTATGAGAATTACATAACAGTAATTCGTATACCACAGTCCATATTTGTTTGGTAAGTACTGCTGTGTCATCATCTAACTAAAAGAGGGATTTCCTTTTATTTTTTTAGTTTTTTTTCCTCTAACACTTATGGATACTACAAATTCCGTTTCCTCACTTTTTACTAATTTTAGTGAGTTGTAATTTGAGGAAACTAGCAAAGTCTTGTAAAATTCTTCATGTCTTGAGTTTTCACAAATACGTGTAAGACTAACTTGGTTGTTGTAAGTCAAATATGTGAAGGCAGATTTAGTGTCATAGGTGACTTAGTCTACACTCAGTAGTAACAGGCAGGAAAAAAAAAGGTGACAGAATTATTGGAAGGCCAAGAAATGTTCTAAAAAGAGGGATTTTTAGAGGAACTAGACTTTCACTATTCGTAATGAAAAGATGAAATTATTTAAACTATTAAAGAGATGTGTTGCTTCTCAGTAGAATTCTTCGAAGCCACTTCCAAAATAAGTGCAGGAAGCTTTCCCTAATCAACTTTCCAGGAACCTGGCATCAGCTGAATTTCACAGAGTTAAAAGGCCCGAAAGAAGTTTAAAAGGTGAAAGTTAAAAGATGCTGTCTAGTCATGGTGGGTATGATGTGTAAATGGCCCCGGCAGCAGTATTCCTCTCTCAACGCAGCTGAGCACAGAGGACAGCTCTTAGAAGGCACCTGTGGCTGTGTGCCTTTACTCGGCTTCCTGTTACCTAGCAACGGGTCCTGCTCAGCCATTGGTCGGCATCGCAGTGGGTCCCTCCCACAAGCAACCAACTGTCAATGAGCAAGCCTTAGAGAAGGATTCAGCCAATAGTTGGGGAGAGTGGTGGTTGTCAAGCTCCGGGTGAGGCAAGAGGCAGATCCTGGACTTCTCCTCGGGGCCCTCCAAAGCTCATGGGCCCTCAGGCCAGCCGAGGGACCAGACTGAGCCCTCTGTCCTGCGGGGCTCCTGAGCCCTCTCCGGGGCACCCACGGGCCACAGCCCAGGCCTTGAGGCAGCAGTGCACCTCTGCCTCAACCCTGTCTCTGCAACCGAACGGCAGCGGCCTTCCACCTGGGGTGCAGTCTGAGGAACTTACCCTTCCCCTCCCCCACCCCGTCGCTCCCTCCGCGTTGATGACGGCAGGTCTGGGGAGCTTGGCCCTGAGGGGGCCACCAGCTGAGATCTGCCTCCTCTTAGCCAGAACCTTGACCTCAAAGGGAAGAAGTTGTGCCCAGGATCCTTGCCCTTCAGAAAATAACACTGTTTGACAGAGATTTACAGGAAGATCATGATCTGACCGTGACCTTGTTACTGAGCCCAAGCTCATGCTGCTCGCCACGTGACAGGTCAGTAAATTGGGAGATGTGCTGCTGGAGCAAGAAATTTTGACTTTAATTGGAAGGCCAGCAGACCCAGGAGATGGCTGACCAGTGTCGCCAACAGCCTGCTCATCTCAGTCAGGCAGGGTCCGTTTCTATACAATAGAGAGAGGGGGCGGGGCTTTCAGGGCCACTGACCAATGACAGAGCAGGGCATTAGCTGGTTGCTGGTTGACGGTTGCTCGCTTGGTTGGGAGGAAGGGCCCACCAGGATGCCCAACCAAAGGCTGAGTAGGACTGTCATAGCTGCTGTCTGTCTCAACAGAGCATGCAGCCTGGTGCCAGGGAGGGAAAGGCCCCTTTATGCCTTGCTTCCCATCTGGGACTGCCACTACAACCGGACCTCACAAGCAAGGGATCTGACAGCAAGAAGGCTGCAGCAACTAACCACACCCCTCTCTCACCTTTCCTATAAAAAGGCTTTGCTGAAAAATCTGAGAAGTTTGGGGATTTTTAGGGCATGAGCCATTCATCTCCTTGCACGGCCCTCAATAAACCTTTCTGTGTTCCAAACTATGATGTTTTGGAATTGTTTGGCCTCACCATGTGTCAGGCACACAGACTTGCAAGTTGGTAACATTAATACACATAATTTCTATTTTGGATACATCAGAACTTATTAGATATAGAAATCATTTGTTTCTACTGTTGTCTGGGAATTACACAAATGTTTGCAGATTATGATAAGCCTCACTCCCACACACAAGAAGGCTGAATGAACAAAACTCTAAAAAAATACTCATGGGGAAAGATTTTGCAACTTCCTATGTTTAAAAGGCCTAGAGCTTTACTGCTAGCTTTATTGAAAATTAGAGGGACTCCTACAAGCAAGCACAGACTCTCTCTATTGGAATTTATAATTGCCATGCTTATGAATTTGTGCCTGAAATTATGTCCTGTGACTGATTTAACTGAGTCCTGTCATAATCATGTCCAACATTTAAAAGAGCTTCTCTCTTTCCTAGAAATCCTGATGCATAAAGTCATAAGGACCTGGAAGGACCCTGTGGAAAAAGTCTGCTACCTTATTGACCAGGATATCTCACCTACATGAAGGTATTCCGGAGGAAATATGGGCTGTCACTGCTCCAAGAAGGATCCATTCAGGTCAACACTGATCACTCATGGATATCAAAGTAACAAAAATTCAGTTGGATCTGTGCTTCCCATTGGAAGCATTTCCATGAACATCTTCAAACTTAAGTTTTTTATGTTGATATTGGTACTGAATTCAATTGAAAGGTGATGTTCTAGCAAACACTACTACTCTCATAGACTACTTTGATGAGCTATTCACAATAGGGTTATTTCAGATACTATAAAATCACATTTCCTAGAAAACAAACATGCTATTTGTTACACGACTTTTTCTTTGGTACGCCCAGTAATGATGCCTATAATCTCAATCAGTTCTAAATTGTATTTTCAGCATAAACAAGCCCTGGACTTATAAATTCCACAATCTGATTATTGGTAGAGTAAAAGTAAAATCTGGTAGTAGTTTTTATAATGACAAGGTAAAAGTAACTAATATACACCAAGATGCTCACATCCTAAATTTGACATGAAAATGTTTTGATAACTGGTTTAATTGGAAGGATGCTGTAGAAAAGAACATCACTGATTTAATATACACATCTGACGTTTATAAATAGGAACCTGAAGTCAACTCATTCTATTAACATTGGGATGCAAGTTGTCTCTAGTATATCCAGATAAACTAAAGTAAATGCCTATCATTAATGCATACATAGTTGACTACTATAAGAGTATAATTATGGATTTAGACCCAGTGCAGGGGGATAGAAAGGGACTTACAGGCTGAGTTTTTCATGTACATTAAAATTTGAAGTTCAATCTGTACCTTTCAGTGGTGCTTCATAGTGAGATTTTGATACTTGATGATGACCATGTGTGTCTTTGTGTTTCATATCCAGGTAAAATTATTTGAGAACATATGAATTGGTAAATAGTTAAATCAGATTATTGATTGCAATTCACACAATTTTTTCTTGGCTGTACAAGAAACGAAGATGTCTTTGATGCTTGTTTTTTCAAATGATCAGTTAAGTACTTGGCAGGTCCTTTTGAAGTCTCAGTAAGTAAAGAATCTGCCTGTGATGCAGGAGAACCCAGGTTCAATCCCTGGTCAGGAAGATCCCCTGGAGGAAGACATGGCAAATCACTCCCAGTATTTTTGCCTGGAGAATTCCATGGACAGGAGGGCCTGATGAGCTATCGTTTATGGAGTTGCAAAGAGTCGGACACAACTGAGTCAAACTAACATGTCTGATAACACTATGACGTCTTACCCAATCCAAGCCTGAAGTGAAGTGAAGTCGCTCAGTCATGTCCGACTCTTTGTGACCCCATGGACTGTAGCCCACCAGGCTCCTCCCTCCCTGGGATTCTCCAGGCAAGAATACTGGAGTGGGTTGCCGTTTCCTTCTCCAGGGGATCTTCCCAACCGAGAGATCAAACCTGGGTCTCCACATTGCAGGCAGACGCATTAACCTCTGAGCCACCAGGGAAGCCCATAATCCAAGCCTAAAAAGGTAGCTTAACCCTAGAGAAAAAACATCTAAATTTGTAATTAACTGGTTTTCTTGCAAAGCCCAATAAATTTCTCCTGCATTTCAGTCAATTGCATACATAGCATCATATTCATATAAAAATTTAAGCTTTTTAGTCATTGTACTAAACTAGTCATTGTACTATATTCCCAAATAATTAAGCTTCTAGGACTAATAAACTGTGGGCAAATGACTAAACAATATAAGAGGGGAAATAACAAAGGGTAAAGGTTATTATTTTAGGTTGGTTATGCAGTTATCTCCCTGTAGACTTATTTCCAGTGGTAAGAGTGCTCTCCTCTTCCAATGCAAAGAGGGCAGTTGTCTAATGGCACATGTTTTCCCTGATAACATCAGATGGGGGAGGGCAGAGAGCCCTTCCTGCATCTGCTCTTTCGAAATTACCTTCAGCTCAAAATAATCCTTATGCCAAAGTGGCATATTTTGGGGTGACAAATTGTATTCCCCTTCACTTGTAGCCCCAAGATTCTATTTCCTGTTCAGTTGTCTTCTGCTTTGAACTTTCTATATAATGTCATCTGGCTCTTTGTTATTAATAATGAATTATATGCTGATTGCTCTTCCAAAGATCTAGATTTTTTATGGCACAAATTTACTGTCACAAGGCTCAAATATTTAAAAAAAATCTCTCTTTGCTATAATAAAATGTCACTTAGCTCTTGTTCTTGCATAATTGTCCATAAGGGGAAGTTTTACTTTTGTTAATTCAGTGCATGCATGCTAAGTTGCTTCAGTTGTCTGACTCTTTGTGACACTATGGACCATAACCCACCTGGCTCCTCAGTTCATGGGATTTTCCAGGGAAGAATACTGGAGTGAGTTGCCATTTCCTTCTCCAGGGGATCTCCCCAGCCCAGGGATTGAACCCACATCTCTTATGTCTCCTTCATTGGCAGGTGGGTTCTTTACCACTAGTGCTACCTGGGAAGAGTCCCAGGTAAACTCAACTATTTACACTTTAAAATTCATCTGGGAGGTGGGGTAGTTGCTCAGTCACTTACAATTCTCTTTCTCTGGTTTTTTCTTTCCTCATCACCACGTAACATTCCTTGTTCTGTGTTAGATGATAGAGACGGAAATAACTGGTCCCTGGCTGCCTTTTGACGATATTTATCTATTTCTAATCTACTGAAATCTAATCTACTGATTCTCAGTACCAAAAGGTGCACTTGATAAATAATTACTCAGGGCATATTTTTTTTTTCCTGGTCCTTTTCCACAACACCTTGTTTCTTCAAATTCTAGCACATTTCTTAGAGTGAATTGTTAAAGACTTAACATTATTCTTTCAACATAGTGCCTGTTTCCAGTTAAGTCTACTTTAGGACTTAAAACCATTGACATCTTGAATAAATTATGCCTCTAAGATCAGAAGTCAGTATAAGACATTTCTCTAAAACCCTAATCAGACATCACACCATGGATCCTTACCCAATATAGAGTAGCCCCACAGATTCTTGAAACCTGTTTTTTTTTTTCCACTTTGTCACTATTTTTGGCATTATATCTTTCAGCAGACTATAAAACTGCACTATAAAAAGGAGAGATAGTTGACAGTTTTGACTATTCAACCCATCAACAAATGCTTGGTAATGTTAAGGGGACAAAAATGAAGTATTCACTTTTTTATAGTGAATGATAAACTCCTTGATGACTGAAACCAAATTTTGTCTGTCTTTCTAGAAGTTCCTGGCTTCTAGAAATATACACATCACAGTTGAATTAAGCCATCTTAACAGGCAGGGCATTCAGGGTGAACTTTTAGATATCTGATTTATAGGATTTACTGTCGGGATGCTTCCCTGGTAGCTCAGTCGGTACAGAATCTGCCTGCAATGCAGGAGATCTGGGGTTAAATCCCTGAGTTTGAAAGATCCCCTGGTGAATGAAAAGGCAAGCCACTCCAGTATTCTTGCCTGGGAAATCCCATGGACAGAGGAGCCTGGCAGGTTATAGACCATGTGGCTTCAGGAATCAGACATGACTTGGCAAATAAACCACCATCACCACTGTCAGGATATCAAAATATGTATCAAATAAAAACAACTTAGTAATGCCTGGACTCAGGACAATGAGTGTTTAGAGAGGAGATTTTCCATGTTAACCATGCCCTCTACTCAGCCTGACTTTGACCATCTTCTTCATAGCATATCAGTGCCTCTTTTACATGTAACCTCCTTCATTTCTGCTTCAGGGAAAGGAAAACTCTTTCTACAAAATATCATGGCTTCTGGTGTTCAATCAGTGAGGATATATATACACACATAATGCAAGATAATTTACATATTGTTATTCTCAGGAATTCATTGAGGTAAAAAATACTGAAAAATCAATTACTATAAATTTTAGATTTTTTAAATTTTAGATTAGCAGTGGCCACAGGACTGGAAAAGTTCAGTTTTTATTCCAACCCCAAAGTAAGTCAATGCCAAAGAATGTTCAAACTATCACACAATTGCACTCATCTCACACACTAGCAAGTAATGCTCAAAATTCTCCAAGTCAGGCTTCAACAGTACATGAACCATGAACTTCCAGATGTTCAAGATGGATTAGAAGGGACAGAGAAACAAGAAATCAAAATGCCAACATCTACTGGATCATCAAAAAAGCAAGAGAGTTCCAAAAAACATCTACTTCTGCTTTATTGTCCACGCCAAAGCCTTTGTGTGGATAACAACAAACTGGAAAATTCTTAAAGAGATGGGAATACCAGACCACCTTACCACCTTCTGAGAAACCTGTATGCAGGTCAAGAAGCAACAGTTAGAACCACATGGAACAACAGACTGGTTCCAAATTGGGAAAGGAGTACGTCAGGCTGTATATTGTCAACATGCTTATTTAACTTATATGTAGAGTACATCATGAGAAATGCCAGACTGGATGAAGCACAAGCTGGAATCAAGATTGCCAGGAGAAACAACAATAACCTCAGATAGGCAGATGACACCACCCTTATGGCAGAAATCGAAGAAAAACTAGAGAGCCTCTTAATGAAAGTGAAAAAAGAGAGTCAAAAAGCTGGCTTAAAACTCAACATTCAGAAAACTAAGATCAGTCCCATCACTTCATCGCAAACAGATGGGGAAGCAATGGAAACAGTGACAAACTTGATTTTTCTGGGCTCCAAAATCACTGCAGATGGTGACTGCAGCCATAAAATTAAAAGACACTTGCTCCTTGGAAGAAAAGCTATGACCTGCCTAGACAGCAGAGACATTCCTTCACCAACAAAGGTTCATCTAGTCAAAGCTATGGTTTTTCCAGTAGTCATGTATGGATGTGAGAGTTGGACTATAAAGAAAGCTGAGCACCGAAGAATCGATGCTTTTAAACTGTGGTGCTGGAGAAGACTCTTGAGAGTCCCTTGGACTGCAAGGAGATCCAATCAGTCCATCCTAAAGGAAATCAGTCCTGGGTGTCCATTGGAAGGACTGATGCTGAAGCTGAAACTCCAATACTTTGGCCACCTGATGTGAAGAATTGACTCATTTGAAAAGACCCTGATGCTGGAAAGATTGAAGGTGGGAGGAGAAGGGGATGACGGAGGATGAGATGGTTGGATGGCATCGCTGACTTGATGGACGTAAGTTTGAGTAAGCCCTGGGAGTTGGTGATAGACAGGGAAGCCTGGCATGCTGCAGTCCATGGAGTCGCAAGGAGTCAGACATGACTGAGCAACTGAACTGAACTGAATTTAGATTTTTTATGTTATAAAACATTTTGTCATTGGGGAAAATATTAGATGAACCACTGAGAGGCAGTGTAGTCCCCCAGATTATCCTTTCTTCCCATGAGGAGATAGTTTTAATTTTCCTTTTGAATCCAGAACATACTAATACTACTTTCAAAGATTTTAGTGTACAGAAGGGATTAAGAATCATTGGCAACCTCTCATTTTTCTCACTGGCTCTTTTTCTATACAACTGAATATCAAGCTATTTTGGAAGCACATCCTGGAAAATTGAAAACTGTCTTTAAAAAAATGTTTCCCAGAAAGATCACAAAGTGTATATTGTCATCCTTGGAACAAGGATGGATCTAACATTTGTTAAGGATCTTATTCAAACTGAGCAACTATTTTTAGCAAGTAATTTTACTGAGAAAAATTCAGTGAAAAGATGCAGAAATAAAGAGTAAATGATCTACTGTGAATATGTTAAGCAGATTTATAAAACTAAACTAGACAAACTCACAGTAAAACATTTCAGTTGAACCACTAGAAAATTTTTTGGTTCCTGCTCCATCTGCAAGTGATACTGTGCTACCCACCATATCATCTCTGGGGAAGGAAAACTCAGAGGGACACAAGCTTTTAAAAATATTTTCCCTCCCTCTGGCAATGTTTTACAAAAATGACTTCAGAATAACCAGCTATCAAAAGAAAGCCAAACACACAGGGAAAGTAAAAACCAAAAACAAACAAACATAAATATTACCTCAGTTATAGGTCTTCTGTTCAAAGTGGGGAAAACAGCAGTTTGCTCACTTGATTTTTATATCTGCCAGGGCTAAAGGTCATTGTGTATCTCCAGTCATCAGTATTTCAAAAGTCAGGAAGATAGCAACTTAGCAAAAGGGCTCAAGGTTTTACTTACTTAGAAAATGCTCTAAAAGAATGTTCCTGCTTTAAATTTATCCTTTTAAGAGGATATGGATTCCTTTTTTTCTGTTATATGATGTGCTTGATAAAAAAGGCAGCAGAGCAAGGATCTATTTTGCACTCTCAGTCCCTGTTTCTGGTCAAATATCATTCCCACCTAAGTGGAACTTTGACCAAAGATGTTTGTATAGCTAGTTCTAATTCAGTGTCAATAATGTGATGCTTTGTCTATCACTGGTTTTATTTTATTTTATTGTAATTAATAACTAAAAATGCTCTTATTAATGTGATTAATGTGAACCATATGAAACTAGAGTGTGATATTTAATTCCTCTCTTAAGGGTTTGTAAAGAACTGAGGGCCAAAAGTTAATCATTTATTACAAGGCTTGCCTTCAGAAAACAACCAGTGTATCCCTACTGAGTTCTGCCTGCAAAGCTTATAAATGTAGACAAATTTCTTTTTCTCTAAGATCTCCAAGATTCCTGTCATGTAAGAAAGTGGCATTCCTTCCTATCTGACAGTCTGGGAATCTATAAGTCACAGACGGAAACCAAGGAGTATACCGTGGCAACATTTCCATATGAGAAAAATATTCTTTGTTCCTAAATTGACTTATCATGCTTTAGTAAATAAGATTCTTATTGAAACTATGCCAAAAATTATATATAATAAAAAGTCACAGAACACACCAAAGGCATTTTGCCTAATATTTAACCATTGTTCTGATCAGTTCTGCCAACAGGAACCAATTATGTACCTTTGAATTAAACAAAATCATCTTCTTAACATTTTTCAAATTATGTTTATTTTGTATATTAAGGACTTAAATAAGAAACCATTTAAAGAATTTTACAGTTTGTAATAGGATAGCCTGTTAAGGTTGATAGATCAAGAAGAAAACAAAATATTCTCCTATTTAGTTAAAAAAAAAAAAAAAAAAAAGACATTAAGCACAATTAAGTTTTCTCTTTAGAGTTATTCAGTTTGAAGTAATTGCTTCTTATTTGTCTGATTTGGAGTTTTGGGGAAGTATATTATGGCATAGTTAAATGCATATATACCAGGAATGCTAGAAATCCTTTCTGCTCCTAGGAGCTGTATGCTAAAGGCTGTTCCTTACAGAATCAGTAGTTAAGAGTGTGTAATCAATTCCTTTACTGAAGTCATCATTTTTTTTTAATGTTTCTTTAGGAGGGGCCTTTAGGCAAGGGTGAATGAAAAACAAAAATCATTTTTTGATTATAGTACTGAAATAAGAGCAGAGAAGCCACCTATTAAAGATAACTTTATATTTTAAAAATTTAGTAAAAGATCACCCTGAGAATAAGTACATATTAATGAATGATTTTAGTGTGTTCTATGACCTCTTTTTATATTATTTGCATAATTTCAATAAAAATCTTATTTAGGCATGATAAATCAATTGAGGAACAAAGAATATTTTGCTCATATGGAAGTGTTGCCACAATATACTCCTTGGTTTCTGTCTATGACTTATAGATTCCCAGACTATCAGATAGGAAAGAATGTCACTTTCTTACAGGACAGAAATCTTGGAGATCTTAAGAGAAAAAGAAATATGTCTACATTTATAAGCATTAATATTAATGACAGTGAAATCATTGACAAGTCTCCAGGATCTTTTAATTTATCCTCAAATTGTGTGTTAATAATTGTGTGACCTTCGAAATCACAGCAAGTGAAATACACTGAAATAATCAAATATATTTAGAAGGGTTAAGAAAACTTTGGAAGTGAAAGTTTCAAAATTGCTATTTACAGACTCTGTTAGCTAGCCATAATTTATCTTTAAAATATCCCATAGTACTGTTAAGTTTAAAGAGGGGGGAGAGAAAAGGGGATATAATAATTAATTTGATACAGTTGGACATGACCTATACATTTTGATTCCTATCCATCCCACAACACCACAAGTATATATTTTACCATAAAAATATGCCTGGTAGCATCAACAAATCATTCAAAGTAGCCTGAAAGTGAAAGTGAAGTCACTCAGTCATGTCTGACTCTTTGAGACCCCGTGGATTGTAGCCTACCACGTTCCTCTGTCCATGGGATTCTCCAGGCAAGAATACTGGAGTGGGTTGCCATTTCCTCCCTCCAAGGGATCTTCCTGACCCAGGGATCGAACCCAGGTCTCCCACATTGTAGGCAGATGCTTTAACCTCTGTAGCCTCGGTTTTGTCAAAAATTAAAGTACACACATCACCAGTTAATGGTAATTTTTAGAATTTTAACATTCCTTGGGTGAAAAATGAAAGAGTAGGAGCTTAACCATAGATGTTTTTGCAAGGGTAATTTTTCTATAGAGAGGCCCACTTACTGTGACCTGTTTTAAAAAGGAATCTTTAAGTGGTAGCCCCCCCCAAAAAAAAACTGAACATTTTTAATGGGAAAAAAAGAATGGTTTTCTTTCTCATTTGTTATTAATTACCAGATTAGAACTTGTGCAAATAGAAACAAATTGCTTCACTTCATGAACCATTTTCTAAATAAAAAAAAAAAAAGAATTCAAATTAAATACCTCATGTATTTGAGGCAGGCCTGGGCCAAAGTATATTTCTTCCACCAAAAGAAGTACCAGAAAAAAATCTGAGTGACATCAAGAATATGGTAGGATAGGAAGTTCTTGCTCTAATATAGTAACACCAACTCTATAACTGTCCACAGAAGAAAATATTTTCATGAGATTTCTGGACTCCAGGTGAGAGGTAACAGTACCGAGTGGAGCACTGAAACAAAAAAAGATTGGTGAGCTTTCAGTGAACATAAATAACCAAGTGAATCAGGAAAACAACACATGAGAAGAACGTTACATAAAAAAGCAAAGAAGCATGTTCCTTGTAGATGAGGATCATCTGTGCTGCTCAAAAGACTTTGTTTTTACATTCCATTATCTTACATATAAATTATTGTACATGTATAAAGCCATGTTTTCAAAGACTATATATAGCTATTTTTGAGACACTCCTAAATTAGAGGCCCTGTACAGGAAATACATTTAGACACTTTTGAATAAAATAATTAAATATTAAGTGGTAAAATAAACACACAATTTTTGGATTCCCAGCAATATTAATTATTTTAAATTCTAATTTAAGTGAAAATAGTTTTACTATTTTACAGATGGGTGCAGGAGCCAACTTGAAGGCGTTCCCACTGACCAAATATGGAACAATTCAAATTTTACTATAAGTTTATAATAATATTTTTAAAGTAAACCAATAAGCTAGATATCTTCCAAAAATGACAGTGAAAACAGTTTGTCATCTTGAAAACTGTATGTAAGGGAAAGGATCAAGAACTTGTCCTGGGCTTCCCTGGTGTCTCCAGTGATAAAGAACCCACCGGCCAAGGCAGAAGACTCGGGTTCAATCCCTGATCCAGTAACATGCCACATGCCTCAGAGGAACTAAACCCATGCACCACGGCTATTGAGCCTGTGCTCTGGAGCCCAGGAGCTGCAACTGCTGAACCCACATGCCACAACTACTGAATCCCACACACATGAGGGTCCATGCTCTGCACCAGGAGAAGCCACTGCAATGATGAGCTCATGCAAGGCAGCTACAGACTAGCTCCTGCTCACCACAACTAGACAAAAAGCCGGGGAAGCAATGAAGACCCAGCACAGTCAAAAATAAATTAAATTAAATGAAGAATTTATCCTGACTTTCCCATATAAAATACTAACAGTCAACCTAGTAGGTAAGAGGAAAAGACTTTTTACTAAAATGATTACAGCTAATGAATAAAAAAGAAGTAATACAATTAGAATATCACCTTTTTCAAACCCAACTGAGGTTAAAAGTTTTAGATATTAAGCATCAATGGTTAATAACAACAAAAAAGAGCAAAAATCAAACAGCATATGTTTTCTGATGGGAGAACACAGCCTCACCTACAGAATGGCCAAAGATATGGATCCTGAGCCTGATCAGTACTTTTAAACCAGCTTCCAACTAGCATAAAAATACTGAAAATAGATATCATTTTGAACTATACCATAAGTGGGCAAGATGAATATATAAAAATTGTATTTCTATACACTAGCAATGAATAATTTAAAATTAAGAAAACAGTTCTGTGTTCAACAATATGAAAAAGAATGAAATACTTAGGAATGAGTTACCAAAAGAAGTCTAGAACATGTTCTCTAAAAACTACAAAACATTATTTAAAGAAATTAAAGAATACCCAAATAAATATAAAGATGTGCTCTGTTCATACATCTTTTCTCCCTCACAGCTTAGTCAGTAAAGTGCAAAATCTGTTCCTTTTCTTTGAAAATATCCCCTAGCATGAGATTAAATAGAAAATAACCAAGAGTTCATTCCTCATTACAGCCTCCACAAATAAAAATGAAAGTTCTAAGATCAATAGATTTACAAGCAGATAAAAATTTAAATGAGGTAAAACATATTACCTATTTCTGAGGAAGACCCAAGAATTCCCATTGCTAATATGAATGCAAATTAGTGCAATATTTTTGGTGAAAATAATTGCATTAAGAGGCTGACAAATATTTTTATTCTTGGATTAAGTAATTTACCTGTTCTTCTTGGTCTTATTAAATACAGAGAAGGCTTTAAATACAAAGAAAAGTATTGTGTGTAATTTTCATCATAGCCATATTTATAAGACAGGAAAATTGGGAACAGTTCAATAGCAGGGGGATGCAAGGCAGAGCACAGTACAGCTATGCAATATAGTACTAGGTAACCACTAAAAATATTTCAAACTTTAGCAATGGGAAAAAGTATTTATGTTAAATATTAACTAAAAATAATCAGAATGAAAATCTCTATGTAGAATCTCAATGGTATAAATGTACATGAAGAAAACACAGGAAAATGTTAAATTCTTAATAATTGTTACCTTTGCATGATTGTAAGAAATACATGTGATCATTTTTCTTCTTTCCAACATAAACACTTTTATATAATGACTATATACTAACTATAAAGAAACACATGTAACAGGATTTCCATGACTAGCAATGGGACCCTCACCCCATGCATTGGAAGTGTGTAGTATTAACCACTGGACTGCCAAGGAGGTCCCACAGAGCATTTTAAACAAAACAAATGGCATGAAAAATAACTTGCTAAGTAAAAAAATTGGCATAGTATTTTCAATGTATGACAAAAACCACTACACTATTGTAATTAGCCTCCAACTAATAAAAATAAATGGAAAAAAATAAAATAAAATAGAATTTGCTTGACTAGTTATTGGCTGACTTGTTGCTTATATAAATATAAAGAGATTGTTTCTTCTCCAAATTAATTTCCTTAACTTTATGCTAAAAGTGACCTTTGGTTTACAACTCTGAGAACCTAAAGAAATAAACTTTCTTTACCAAATATGACCATTAAAGGAATATGAAAGGAATTCTTATGCATAACTCTAGAAAGGATTACTGAAATTCAAAATGTGTTTTAGGCAACATTCCATTTTTTAATAATCATATGCAACTTAAAAAAATCAAATCCAAATGTTACTGATTCATTTACACTTACATCATCAAATAATTGAATCCACTTTTGGCAAGATTTAGTGATTTAGAAGCATTTAAGTCTATTTCATGAGCTTATATTTTCCTCTTAGTATTGTTGTACTATCTCAAACTATCAGCCTACTTTCTATCTAGTAGTTACAAAGAATTTGATTTATAGCTGAGCAATTCCCTCTCAAAGCATAATTTTCATTGTTCAATTTTAATTTATCTCAATGAAAATGAAAAGGCAAAGATCCAAGTGTATATAAAGAGTAGAAATGATATACTGATATATTGGTTGATTTATAGTATAAAAGATAAATATACAATTAACTGCATTTTGATTAAAATCTCTCAGAGCTTGAGAGAGACACAATCTTTTCCTACTAATATTTGGGGGTTGAGACTACTAATATTGGGGGTTTCCCTGGTGGCTCAGCAATGCAGGAGACCTGGGTTCAATCCCTGGGTTGGGAAGATCCCCTGGAGAAGGAAAAAGCAACACACTCCAGTATTCTTGCCTGTAGAATCCCATGGACCTAGGAGCCTGGCAGGCTACAGTCCATGGGGTCGCAGAGTCAGACACAACTGAGCAAACTAACACTTTGACTTTTCACTATTATTTTGATAAATGAAGATGTGCACAAACATGTCTATAAAAACTGGATTTTCTTTAAAATGTTTACATTTAACACAAAATTATAACATAATCATGCTACTCTCAAGATAATTAGGAGCTTAATGAAAACATTAATTTGACATACGAGAAGCATAATATGGTTCATAATGGACACAAACATAATGAAGGCATCTTCTTTTACACTGTCAGAACATCTATGGAACTACGTGTAAAGCTTAATTACATGTAAACCTTTAACCCAGGATTTCTGATTCTAAGGCAGTCGCACTTTTCACCGATAATGCAGAAGATTTTCAGGCAGTAAAGCTCCTTGATCAACACTGAAAACGACACAGACTCTTCATCAACTAGTCTAATAGCTGGAAGTGCAACAGGTACTACAAGGTCCACAACTTCCAAAACAAAAAACAAAGACACCACAGAATAATGTGATAAGGAAGTAATTGAAGCAGACTAAAATAGGAGTGCTGGCACTTTCCAAGACCAGTGGATCTCCAGGAAATGCCAAAGAATGACCTTACACATAAAGTCCTGGCCAAGATTCCATAAATTTATTTAGATAAAAGAAGAAAGCTTCAAAAGATACAGTAGAATTTTGTAGACTTCTTACATCTCAGCTCAGATGTTACCCCTGCAAGAAGATCTTCTTTACAGAAAACACTAGAGAGGTACAATGCATCATTTAAGATCAAACAAACAATACAAGCGACAATTTTAACTCCTTGAGAGAAGCCTGAAGTGGACAGTATCCGTACTTTGCTATGGATACTGTACTTTTCAGATCAGGATGGACATCACCAGTGAGTCTATAGAATTCCAAAATATAGGTCACCCCAGACCTACTGAATTATATTTTGCATTTTAACAAGATCATTGGTTAATTCATAATTCTACTTGCCAGAAGCAGAAACTGTACTAGACAGATACTCTTTCACCTTGTTTAATGGGTAGATGAATGGAATAATATAGATAAAAAGAATATTATCCTTTTATCTAAAATATTAAGGATTATTTTAGTCTCAGAACTTCAGACCAAGGTGATCAATATTTTATTTGCTTATTTAACCTACAACTTGAAACAGTCAAATTGAACATTTTCATAGGAAATAATTACTTGAGTTAGTAAAACTCAAATAATGTAGATATATAACTATAAAAAAGTTATATTTATTGAAAGTCTATAAGTATTGTAAGCATAACATATGCTAAACATTGTAGAAAATATTTGAAAAGAAGTTTGACACCTCAAAAATATGATCAGAATGTTACAGATACCTAGGAAAAAAACATTCTGTATAAATACAAACATAAATAAGAATAAATATACTACAACATTTGAGGATAATAAAACCACTTTGAATCAGAAATGGAAATATATGGGGGGGGAGTGAAAGAAATAAAAGAAGAGCTGCTTGAACTCAGGAAAGCAATGGGAAAAAAAGGCAAAATTATCTCAGAAATGTAAACTATAAGATGCTTAAGGCAGAATCATGTCAAATAAGAAAGTAACACAGGGCACTGGAAAAAGGCAGGAAAGTGACCACGAGACTGAAAATAACATAAAGTAAAAATTGCAGAAATGGAAGACAGGCAAACTAGGAATAATATTCATATTACCAAAGTCATTGGAAAAGAAAAGAGACAATGGAACAGAAATAATATATAAAATAAAGCCTAAGAAAAAGTTTCAGAAATTTTAAAAAGATCACCTAAATCTACACATGGGAAAGGTTTACTGGGTAACTGGAAAAATGATGAAGTCATTTTCTTAGTAAAATAATTAGATTTCAAAGATAAATTTAAAATCTTCAAGATCTCCAAGCAGATAATTCAGATAGTTTACCAAATCAATATTATTAATTTAAAGACTTCAAAACCAAATACAATTATGAATCAATCTTTATAAAAATGTTCAGCAAAACAAAATGTAAAAACATAAAGAATTTTATATCCAAACAATCCATCCATCCTTTAAATATCAAGCATAGTAAATTCATTTCTAATATATAAGAACATAGGAGATTCTTCATTCAGCAGCCCTTCTGGAAGAATTAACTATCAAATGAATTTCAATCAAGTAATGATTGGGAAACCTTAAACAAAAGGATCAATAATAAGTGTATTAAAATACACAAATGTACATGTAAGACTAAAACAATATGGAATAAAAGTGGAAGACTAAGATACAAATGTTACATGCTATGACATAGTAGAAATTAAAGGGCTCATTGCTGTATAGGCAATAAGGGAGCACTAAAAAATGTTGAAAACATAGTATAAACTGGATAGTAAATGATTAGATAAGAAAACATGGAACTGAATATATTTTTATAGAAATAAATACAAAGGTAACCACAAGAATAAAAATACAAACCCTCCTAAATACAAATAATAAGTAAACAAAGAACATAAAGAATATACATCTCATAGATGGATGGAGACACATAACAAATACAACAAAATATAATTACAAAACATTTTGTGACAATCAAAACCAAACATAACAGTCATATCAATAAAAGTCAAAGAATTTAACTCACTTATTTAATAAAAAACAAATTTTCAATTTGGCTCAAAAAACAAGACCCAAATGTATGCTGTAAACAAGAGATAACCCTAAGTCAAAGTAACTCAGGGAGGCTAAAAATTAAATGGACTTTGACTTACAGGAAAAGGGAATAGACACACTTTTCCCTAAGTACAACTATAGTCCTGGACTAAGTAAAAGTGAAAGTCCTGAACATTGTACATAAAAGGAACACAAAAAGTCTCTGATTGGTGGGAAGAAGGCAGACGGGCTAGAGAGCCCCAAACCTAAGGAACAAATCTTAAGTTCCTTAGGTTTTCTTTTTGGCTCACGAGTTCTAAACTTGGAATTGAAAAAAAGCAGCCCCCTGGAAAAACAAAGGAACACAGACAAAAACCTACTCTAACAAAGGATTAGGAAAGGGGCAGCTTAATTAGCGTGACATAAATATATAGATAATAACCACTCTACTCCAGTGAAAAAACAAAAACCCATGGCTCACCCGGACAGCCAAGTATGCAGCCTAGACTTCCACCATCACGCTTGCTTTCCACATGGCAAAGACTATGAAAGAAGAGCAATTAGCCTGTCATAAATACAAGAGACGAGAGACAGGGGTTCAATTCCTGAGTCAGGAAGATGCCCTGAAGAAGGAAATGGCAACCTACTGCAGTATTCTTGCCTGGAAAATTCCATGAACAGAGGAGCCTGGCAGCCTCAGTAGCAAAGAGTACTATGGGTAGCAAAGAGTCCAACACAACTGAGTGTGCACACACAAGTATACACACACACACACACACACACACACAGTTCACTCTTTTTTTTGTCAATAGTTTGCTATTGTGCCTCCAACGTTCTAGACTTCCATCTACATGTACCTCTGCCCAACTCACGAAATCGGCCTTCGAGTTAGATTTGTGAGATATGACATCCACTCTTCAGACTGAACTTGATGCCCTCCATATCCCAAAATTACACACAGAACTATAAAGTCTCTAAATGGATTTAGCTTCTTATTTCCCAATTGTTTTTAAAGTTGTTGAAACAATACCGTTTTCACTAGACTACTTGTTGAAAGAGAAAAAAACATGGAAAAGTAATAAAAGCTAATATTCAACACATGTTAAAAACTACTACCACTAAATATTTGAGAGTTATTTGCTTATGTAAGGGGAAACTTCACCCAAACTACTGCAGATGATTTTCAAATGATATTGCATAATATTACCAAAAATCGGGAATTAGAATAAAATGCTATTTTCTGATTACGTGAAATTCTCAAATAGATCCAGACACAGTGCAATGTCTTTTCAAAAAAGATTGTATTAGAAAATACTTTTAAAGTTCTCAAAAAAACCAGTCATGTTTTATATCAAATATTTCTTGAATTTGAAAGACAATGTTATATTTGTATTATCTGCTCAACTATAAGATGACTTTGGCATAATATCTTTATGAAAAGATAAAAACTATTACTATATTATTTCTCCAATAGGACACCAAAGGCGCAGGCCATAAGAGAAAAAACAAACAAATTGGACTTCATGAAACTTCTAAAATTTGTGAACCAATTGATAATGTCAACAGAGAAATAGGCAACCCACTGCATGGGAGAAAATATTTGCAAATCATATATCTAATAAAAGATTAATATGCAGAATACACAGAGAATTCCTATAGTTCAAAAATTAACAAAATAACTTTATTCAAAAATAAGCAATGAATTTGAACAGGCATTTCTCCAGAGAAGATACACAAATGGCCAATAATCACACATAAAGATTTTTAACCTCAAAACTTTAACAAGATAACATCTCATACCAATTAGGATGGCTACTAAAAAAAACAGAAAGAAAATATCAGGGGTTGGCACAGAGGTGAAGAAATTGGGACATTTTAAACTGTTGGTGGGAATTGAAAGCAGGGTCTCAAAGAGATATGTTTAACAATATTCATAGCAACATTATTAACCATATATATAACAATATTCATAGCAGCATAGCTAATAGCTATTCATATGGAAGCAACCAGGAGTTAGCTCATGGATACACAAATGGATAAACAAAATGTACATGTGCATACAATGGACTGTCATTTGACCCTCAAAAGGAAGGAATTTCTGACATTCATCACAACATGGGTGAAACTTAGGGACATTATACTAAGTAAAATAAGTCAGCCACATACAAACACACACATACACACAAAAACATACTGTATGATTCCACTTATACAAGATAATACAGTACTCAAAATCATAGAGACATAAAGTATCTATGGGACATCCAGAAAGCAATTAGATGTCAGATTGTCAGTGAAGTGGACTGGGATAGAAATGAACTTTAAACTCAATGACAATGTTAGTCACTCAGTCATGACTGACTTTGCAACCCCACGGACTATAACCTGCCAGGCTCCTCTGTCCATGGAATTCTCCAGGCAAAACAATACTGGAGTGGGTTGCCATTCCCTTCTGCAAAGGATTTTCCTGACTCAGGGATAGGTCCCTAAATAATTAATTTCTCCCCCAATTTATTCTTATACTTATTTTCTCTATCTTGATGTTAGTATCTTGTCCAATTTATCTTCCAAGACCACAACTCTTCTTTCCCTTCCCCAAACCTGACTGATTCCCCCATTTAATTGTACATCAGTAGCTTCTCTTCTTTCTAACTCTCACTCAGCCTAAATTCTCTCTCCTGGGTTCCTGCAGTGCTTCCTCAAGGGGGTTTCTTGTCTCATTTCTCCTGCCCCCTCCTCATCGGTCCTGCAAACTGCTTTCAGCATCATCTTTAAAAAAACATTTTTCTGTTATTTCTCACTGAGCTGGTGTCATTAGTGATTATTTATCACTATCAGGATAAAAATCTATTTCTTAGCATGATCCTGTTTCCTTTTCTAGACTTATCTGTTGCTACCTTCCCCCCTTAAGGAACGTTTAAAATTTTCCTTGTTTCTCATAACATGAAGTGTGGTAAAAGCAGGCACTAAATATTTTTCAAGTGAAAGAATAAAGAAGGCATATTTCCTTCCCTTAACAAACAATATTGTTTTATGCTCCTTAGTCTCCTGCACAAATCTAGAAAATCTTTACACTCCATACCACACTGCTGCTGTCCACTGTATATCTCGGAGAAGGCAATGGCACCCACTCCAGTGCTCTTGCCTGGAGAATCCCAGGGACGGCGGAGCCTGGTGGGCTGCCGTCTATGGGGTCGAACAGAGTTGGACATGACTGAAACGACTTAGCAGCAGCAGCAGCACCCATATCTAATAATAATAAAGTAAATGAATTTCTCCTCTTCCTGACCTTATCACTGTGATGCTATTCCAACTAGCAACAAGCAATTATACTTAATCTGTTTAACATATATTCTTTCTTAACAAGGTCGAGGATAATATTTCAATCAATTCATACATTACCAAGGTGTGGCATAGAAACTAGTAAGCAGTAACTTAGAAAGGGTACAACAAATGATTTCTCAAAGAGTAAAGAAATAAAAGTGTAAATGAAAATATAAGAAATTTGGTAAGGGAGATGTACAACATGTATCATTATAGTAGAGCCAGTATCTATTAGAGTAAATATTTTCAGATGTTCTATTAACATAGGTGTATTCTTGATGTGTTATGCTGCACTTTCAAGAAATAAAGAATAATTAATGATCAGTAATCTTCCAACCCTAGGATTTTTGAAAAATAGTCTGAAAACCTAGAACTAATCACAAGAAGAGTGACACAAAAGAAAAGAATAAAACAAATAGGAAAAAGACACATTTCTCTGATAAAAACAGAAAGTCTAACTTTATCCAAAAATAGAATCAAAACACATTCTTCAAATTCAAAAATCTTGGTTTTGACTTCTGTTGCTTATTTTTCTAAATTTCTTCTCATCTTACAACAGAAGTCTCAGGGTACTATTTCATGGTCTAAACACCAAAATAACCTGACCAGTTTCTAGACCAAACACACTTTGCTAAGCTTTTTATATCAGGATGCAAATGCTTGCCCAAAAGTAACTCTTAACTGCTCATCCATCACAAAACAGTGGGTAAGAAGTATCTGGGATCTAGGTATGCATAAGCTTTGCTCTGAGGAGACAAGATTGACTTTTAAACAGGACACATTCATTCAGTGGTCAGTCAGAATGTTCAAATGAGAAAGGAGAGAAGGATATTTGTAAGATTAAGAACAAAAGAATATAACAGTGTCTGGTATATAGTAGATGGTGGATAAATGTTAAACAAGTCTGTTGATTATCTGTGATTGAATAAAATAGAATATATTTGTTAATTCCTATTTACTATCCGTTATGAAACAGAGAAGATTTGAAAAGCAATCCTTACCTTTAAAAAAGTGTCTTTTCCTTACGGAATGACTCGGTAGTAATTCATTCTCTGAGATATGAACACTGAAACTATTCTTACGAAAACAAATTGCTGCATGTGAAATCTATAAAGTTAAATATTACTGAATTACTGTTACTTGAATTACCCAACACACACACACACAGTATTCCGTATATAATTAGTAAGTTTACCCCTCAAATGTTAAGGAGAAAGTGAGAGTTGAGATAGTACCTACTAGGGAGTAAAAAGGGTATATTAAGAGTTCAAGGGAGAACGTTTTTGAGGAGACTCCATGAACAAGTAGGAAAGAGAGGGCTCCTGTGGTGGGAGGTTCCTATCCAGCTGGAGCGAATGTCTGAGACAGCTTTCACTGTGTCTCATGGATTCGCCTAATTTAGAAGACGGGACATGGATCACAACCCCCAGCTCTCAGCCTTGCCTGTCTTAAGATGAAGCGGCTTTCTATAGGTCCCTTTCACTTCACAATTTTCTGAAGACCACGCCTTATGAAGCTCCAGGGAGCCCCTTAGACTTGTAATTCCAGGGCATTCACTTCTCAGTTACCTCTCTAAGAACTTAACGCCAAAAAGGAGTAATTCATCCATTCAACCCTTCTATCTTCCGTTTTCTATTTTCCCATTATGGGAAGACTGAGAAATCTAAAACATCATTTAGAACCCCTCCTGTAATTTTTAGTTTATTTGTAGATACCCTTAGGAATAAAAATGATCTGCTAGAAGGAAAACCTAAGACATATCAATGGCTATTTGACATCCAAATAAAAGAGTCTGCTTATGGCTTTCCAGTGCTTAGGAGACAAGCTCCAAGAAGAGACAAGGATGGCTTTTCCAAAACCCCATAACAGACAAATAACTTCCCCTCAGCCCGCAGCTGATCACCACTGAATGTAAAGGTCCTTCTTTTGTCCCTTAAGATGTTGAGTGCTCTTATTCTATGATTAATTAAAATATTTTGTTCCATAATTTGTTGAGCGCTTACTGAGTAAAGACCAGATGCCAAGACATAAGTAGCATATGTTATTTCCCCCGTTTTGCAGGAAAATTTTTAAATGAAGTTCTTTCATATCTAGGCCAAAGCTTTTCTTCATATTTAAAGTGCTACCACTCAATAAAAATTGTACAAAGCATTTTAGATGTGTTTATTCCACCTTTGGGACTTCCCAAGTGGCTCAATGGGTCAAGAATCCCCTGCAGCGCAGGAGATACGGGTTTGATCCCTGGGTCAAGATGATTCCCTGGAGGAGGGCACGGCAACCCACTCCAGTATTCTTGCCTGGAGAATCCCATGGACAGAGGAGCCTGGCAGGCTGCAGTCCATGGGGTCACAAAGACTTGTACATGATTGAAGTAACTGAGCATGCGTTTACATGCATTCCACCTTTATGAACAAGATTATTTTTCTGTCTACCACTACACTAGTTTAACCCATCTTTGGAACATCCACAAACAGATCATAAAAAATTATCAGCAGAAGAAAAGATTAAAAATTTTAAACCAGAAAACAACCAAGGCTTGATCTAAACTTTATCTTGGTTATTAACAAGTTTATATTTCAGTGCCAAGATGACTGGTAGGGAGGGTACGGGGGAAAAAAAGAGTAAATGATGGTGTATGTTTTCTTTTTGTTTTTGATCATTTTAATTCTAGTCCTCAAATAGCTCCAAAAGCACATTCCCCCTTTATTTTGCCTTTCTTTTACATTTTATTTATTGTCCCTCCTTGTAGCCTTCATTTTCCATTTCTGCCTACAAATGTTTGAGTTGACATGGAGAGTAGAAAAATGAGGCTTAGGAAAGCTTAATAATGAGGAAAAAAAAATGATTTCAAAGCTATTAGTTTAGTTTTGCCCATGCAAAGACCAACTCCAAATGTTATTTGGGTTTCTACAAAGCCAATTTTATTTAGCCATGAGAAAGCTTTTATTAAATAAAAATAAGGTTTTGTAATCATCAAAATGATGAAATCATTGAAATGGCTGTATGAGTTTTCTACCATCTTTTTCCCCAGAAAAAATAGATTTTTAACAATTGTCCATGGATGAGAGAACATTTGTGGATTTCCAGAGTTCAGTGGAGAAGATCCAGTATATCAAAGGAGCAAAAAAAAGCCTGAGATTGGATACACTGAAGAGATCAAAAGGAGCAGTTTTGCTTTACACGTGTCACTTTCCCCAGGGCGCACAAACTGCCAAGAGAGACCTTGTTGGCCCATGGATTTCTGCCAAAGAGAAACTAAGAACATGAGTGATCCCCTGGTTTTCCCAGCTGTGCATGTCCCTGCCATTTCTTTCCTGCCCACCCATAATACTGCTTTACACGCTGCACCACTGAGGGGCAGTGAGTGGCTGGGAGGACAGTGTCTTGGGCTATGAGTGAAACACTCTGAAGAAATGCAAACCCTAGTAACTGCTTTACAGACGCCATCAGGAAGGCCGCCCATGAGCCTCTGGAGCTGCTTCACCCGCAGATCATCCCAGCCAGCCCGTGGGTCCCTCCAACACTCCACATACCTCACTCCCACCACTGCTCCCCCACGCACCCCAAGCTAGCTCCCCACATGCACCCCTAACAGCAGTGAGAGTGAGCCTTTGCAGACAGAAGCGAACGTATGCAGAAAGAGGCTCAACTCGGTAGGTTTGGCGAAAAGTACACAAACCTGAGCAATCAGCACCATCCTAGAGAAAGCAAATGAGACACAGTGAGCACCTGTCCTGGCTTACAGCATCCAGAGAAGGCATATAATTTTGAGAATTCCTCAAGAGGGCACAAGAAATGTAGGGCAGGTATATCCACAGAAAAGATCTGAGAAAGCCTCAGAATCCTTAGTAAAGAAGTATAAAAGAGTTTTTGTAGGAGATCAAAGTTAAGTTGCTATCATCTTAAAACAGACTGTTTTATCTATAAGCTGTCGTGAACCCTATGGTAATCACAAAGTAAAATCCTACAGCAGATTCACAGGGGATAAAGAGAAGGGAATCAAAGCATACCATTACAGAAAGTCATTAAGTTACAAGAGGGAGCAGGAGAGGGAGAAATAAAGAGGGGAACTACTTAAAGTCAAAAGCAGTAAAATGTCATTAGTGTTCTTAAATATCAAGAATTTCTTCATATGTAAATGGATCAAATTGTCCAATCAAAAGGTACAGAATGGCTACATGGATTTAAAAAATAAAACTCAACTATATGCTGCCTACAATAGACTCATTTTGGCAGGATACACATAGTTTCCACATGGGAGAATGGAAAATAGTATCTAATGCAAACAGAAACTAAAGAGGACAGGGGTAGCTGATCTTATATCAGACGAAACAGATTTTAAGGCAAAAACTGTAACAAGAGACTAAAATGTCATTATGTAATGATAAAGGGCCAACTTATCAAGAGAATATAACAATTCTAAATAAATATGCACCCAATATCAGAACACCTACATACACTAAATATAATAATCAAATACTAACAGATCTAAAGTGAGAAATAGACAATAATACAATAATAATAGGGGACTTCAGTACTCCACTTCCAACAGATTATCCATACAGAAAATTAATCAGGAAACATGGGACTTTACACTTTAGATCTAATAAACCTAACAGATATACACAGAATATTTCATCCAACAACAGCAGAATGTTTATTCTTCTCAAGCACACAAGGACCATTCTCCAGAATATATCATATGTTAGACCACAAAACAAGATTTAGCAAATTTAAGAAGACTGAAATCATACTAAGTATCTTTTCTGACTATAGCAATATGAAAATAGAAATCAATAACAGAAGGAAAATAGGAAAGTTTCTCAAATATGTGGATATTAAGCAATATGCTATTGATTAGTCAGTGTATCAAAGCAGTCAAAAGAGAAATCAAAATTATCTGAAAATAAATGAAAATAGCATACAAACACTTATGGGATACAGGGGGGAAAAGTAGTTCTAAGAGGGAAGTTTATAGTGATAAATATCCACATTAAGTAAAAAGAAAGATGACAAATAAATTACTTAACTTTATCCTCAACAAACCAGAAAAACATTGTCCAAAGTTAAGAGAAAGAAGGAAATAACAAAATTAGAGCAGAAATAAATGAAATAGAGACCAAAAAAATAACATAAAAGAGCAAAAAACTAAAACTAGTAAGGTAAATAAAATTGGCAAGTTAAGGTAAATAAAATTTCAAAAGGTAAATAAAATTGACAAACATTTAGCTAGACTAATGAAAAAAAGATTAAAAATTTTTTTTCTCTAGGATCAAGAATAAGACAGAGATGCCTATTCTTACCCCTTTTATTTAACACAGTATTGGTAGTCCTGACCAGAGCAGTTAGGCAAGAAAAATAAAAGTTATTCAAATCAGCAAATAAAAAAAATTCAAATTGTCTCTGTTTCAAGATGACATGGTGTTATATACAGAAAACCCTAAAAATTTATCAAAAAACTGCTAAAATTAAAGAACAAATTCAAGAAGGTTGTAGAATAAAAATAAACATACAAATACCTGTTGCACTTCTATATGCCAACAACAGCAACAACAAAAATACTCAAAAAAGAAAACCATGTCATTTACAGTAGCATTAAAACAATTTTTAAAAGCCTTTGGAATACATTTAATCAAGAGGGTGAAAAATCTGTAGTGGTGGCTTCTACAGAAGGTGGCTTCTTTCACCACTGAGCCACCAAAGTGAAGTTGCTCAGTCATGTCCGACTCTTCGCCACCCCACAGACGGTAGCCTATCAGGCGGCATGGTCCACGGGATTCTCCAGGCAAGACTACTGGAGCAGGCTGCCATTTCCTTCTCCAGGGGATCTTCCCAACCCAGGGATTGAACCCAGGTTTCCTGCATTGCAGACAGACGCTTTACTGTCTCAGCCACTAGGGAAGCCCAAGCCTCCAAAGAAGTCCCCAAGACACAAGCAACAACAGCAAAATTCAACAAGCTTGACTATATCAAACTGAAGCACTTCTACACAGCAAAAGAAACAGTCAACAAGGTGAAGAGACAACAAATGGATCCAGAGAAATATTTGCAAATATGCCCTCTGGTAAGGGGTTACATATATAAGAAACACATATAACTCAATAGCAAAAAAAAAAAAAAAACAATTAAAAACTGGGAAGGAGAACTAAATATACATTTCTTTCAAAGAAGATATACAAATGATCAACAGGTACATGAAAAGGGGCTCAGCCCCACAAATCATCAGAGAAACGCAAGTCAAAAACACCACGAGTTATCACTTTACACTTGTTAGGATGGCTATTTTCAAAAAGACAAGAGGTAACATATGTTGACAAAGATGTGGAAAAATGGGAACCCTCGTGTCTTGGTGGGGATGTAAATTGGCACAGCCACTGTGGAAAGTAGTATGAATAGAAATAGAATTAGGATAGAAATAGAATTACCATATGATCCAGCAACCTACTTCTGGGTATATGTTCAAAGAATGAAAACAATAACTTGAAAAAATTATCTGCACACCCCTACTCATTATAGCATTATTCACAATAGCTAAAACATAGAAACAACCTAAGTGTCAGTCCTGAATATTCATTGGAAGGACTGATGCTGAAGCTGAAACTCCAATACTCTGGCCACCTGCTGTGAAGAACTGACTCATTTGAAAAGACCCTGATGCTGGGAAAGATTGAAGACAGGAGGAGAAGGGGATGACAGGATGAGATGGTTGGCTGACATCACCAACTCAGTGGACACGTGTTTGAGTAGGCTTTGGGAGTTGGTGGTGGACAGGGAAGCCTGGCATGCTTCTGTCCATGGGGTCGCTAAGAGTCAGACATGACTGAGTGACTGAATTGACCAACTGACTGAAGTGTCTGTCAACAGATCAATGGATTAGAAAACGTGAGATTTATATGAATATTATTCAGACACAAAAAGAAGGAAATCTAGCCATTTTTGACAATATGGATTGATCTTGAGAGCATTATGCTGAGTGGGATAAGACAGAGACAGGCAAGTACTGTGTGATATCCCTTATATGTGGAATCTGAAAAGTCAACTCACAAAGAGAATAGAATAGTGGTTTCCAGAAACTGGGTGTGGGGAAACGATGAACATTAGTCAGAGAGTGCAAACTTCCAGTTATAAGATGAATAAATTCTGGAAATCTAATTTACAACATGATGACTAAAGTTAATAATATTGTATTACATACTTAAAAGTTGATAAGTGAGAATATCTTTAATGTTTTTACTACATTACTCACTCAAAAAGGTAATTTTAGGAGGTTATGGATGTGTTAACCAAGATTATTATGGCAATCACAGTATTTACATATATCAAATCATCACATTGTATACCTTAAACTTATATAGTATTATATATTAATTACATCTCAATAAAGTTGGGGGAGAAAGAAATGCAAATATATTTTCTTTTCGTCAAAAGAAATGTATTAGGATTTTTAAAGTAACAGTCACTACCAGGTAAAGGGCACACTAGACTTCTGTACAATCTGCAATTTCCTATGAATTTAATTCAAAATAAAAAGTTTAAAAAATAATAAGCAAGAGAAAGCAGTATGCAAAATATTCTTACTGAATTTAACAATGGTTATTAAATACAGGTAAAATGGGTAAAATATATATATAATTTAAATATTAAATATAGATATAGGTGTTCATTGTGTTATTCTTTTCACTCATCTATATGTTTGGAAATTTTCATAATAAAATTTTGAAAATAAAAAGAAAATTTTTATTTAAAAGAAGTAAAAAATTATTACTCAACCCTGGAATTCATTCATTTTAATTGTGTTTACATATCTATTGTGTTATAAACTGATTTGCATCCATTTAGCTTCTGCATATATACCATGTTTGTCTAAATGGATGATGATGGACAATTAATACTAAGAAAAAAGTGAAAGAAAAATTATGAGAGAAAAAAATGCACATAAGTCAATTGAAGTCTTCAAAATTCACTTTAAAATGTCTTTCTTAGGGCTATTTTATGAAATGAGTTTCCTACTTATCCCCTTTCTATGTGTAATTTTCAGTACTTGATCCTTTTTTTTTTTTTTTTTTTACCATTTTTAAGGCTTCAGAACACTAAATCCAAATGGATTTAGTTTGGCTTTAGCTAGAAATTTCAGACTAGAGTTTGCATCCTGCTAAGCTTTATTTTTTTTTTCTTTCATCTCTTCTCTCCTCCCTCTCTTTATAAGAATTAACATTTGACTCTAATCGCTTGTCTCTAACAACTAGAAAAAAACTTGACTTTCATTTCTGTCTTAAAATGATACTTCGAAGGTAATGACAAGCAACTCAGGATTAGTTCATTACAGAAAAAGAACATATATGAATGTTAAATTACTCAGCAAAGTATACCAAGATGATATCAATATACTTAGAGGGACCTGATACAGAGGCTATCTAAAACTTCCAAAAAATGCTAAAGTCCTTTAAAACCTAAAGCATCCAGACTATGTGCAACAATCTCACTTGCCACACAGAGACTGATAAAGAAGACTTTGAGATCGAAAATCAATAAACAAAGATAAAAAGTACACTCAGAAGAGTCTGGAAATAATCAGTTTTCCTGTATCTTCATAAATAAATCATGTCTGAAAAAACCCAGATTAATTTCAACTCCCACCAGTTGAACCACTTCTCAACTTCTCTCAACATCTATGAAAAAATCACTCAATCCATAGCACAAAAGACCTACTTTGACTTTTAACAAAATTACTCACTTCCCATATGCAAATAATATTTTTCAAAACATCACTATAAAAGGGTAACACGTGTCAAGGAAAATGAAAATGTTTAATTAAAATATAGAGAAAGTGCAACAGGGTAGTCCCAGGAATGCAAAATACTTCTGTTTATTTTCTATGGGTCCCTGTTAGGTTTGCCTTGCTGTTTCCAGTAGTTTGAACAACTAAGGGTTCAAGAATATATTCATGATTTCTCTTCTAGTCTGAGTTAAAATTCCTGCATGCCCTGCAGTTTAGCATTTTATCTATAGAGTTGTTGTCAGTCTCTCCCCTTGAAAGCAAGAATAATAATTTTTAAGGTCTTTAGGATAGGAAAAAATAGGTGCAGATATCAGAGCATTTATTGCTGAATAGGAAATTATGCAATTGATTTTTTTTTTTAAGCCATGTTTAAAGAGAAACTTTTAAAAAGCTGTTCTAATACAGCAAAATCTGTACCAAAGCAAGCTGAGTGACCTGGATTTCCTTTTCTTTTTCACATATAATTTGTCAATAAAAAAAAATTCTACAATTTTTTTTATTCCATTGTTATAAAGAAATGAAGACAAATTCTCAGAGCATAAAACCAACACACTGATGACAAATAACCTCTCAGGAAGAGAAAGTTAACAGAGCCTGTGCCCTAACCCTGATTTATATCAATGTCGTGTTATTAGTGTTTCCCTTTATGAGAGGGAGGGAAGGAGAGAGGGAGGAAATAAGGAACTAGAAAGAAAGATGTAACAAACTGTTATGACTGTAATCCAGAATTTCATACATACATTTAATGTTCAGAAAAATATTGATCCCCAATTTTACAGCTATCTCTATCTTCACTGATCAATGAAGGAGGAAACAGACAGAACAGGCTCCACCTTGAAAGCAGGACTCCATCTTGGGCCGGACTGTGGACTTTGAGCTCTATGCCCCGTAAATGGAAAGGACAAACCAACTGGAAAATCAGACTCCCCCGATGGAAGAGCCCCGGGGCTCATACCTAGACTCTCCGTCACCTAAAAGAATACCCTTATTATCTGTGTAACCGAATAGAATCAAACATTTTATTATGCTTATTGGGCTGTGACACAGGCCTATTGATAATTGTCCACTGTTAACTACCTCGGCTTAAGGCACAGAAATCACGTGTTAACTTTGATTATTCCTTTGTTCAGACTAGTTTCAGGGAATTGGGGGAGGTGGGTTTGGGCATGTACACTTAGGGTATATAAGTTTTTCACAGAAACCGGTCAGGGGTCCTTGGCTAAGAGGAGACTCTGCCTTGGGCCCACCGGAGTAATAAACTGCACTCCACTCTCTGCCTTGTTCTTCTGAGTGAGTCTGTTTTCCTAGAACGCGTGGCTACAATATCAACCAGCTAGGACTCAGTATTTTTAGCCGATCTTTTCTTGTCCTGGGTAGGACTGAAAATTACTTACAAAGCTATGTAAAATGCAGATCTCAAAACCCATTCCAAGATTAATGAATCTCCAAAGATAAGAAACAAGAATTTATATCTATATGTGTGTGTGTGTGTGTGTGTGTATGTTTTATTTCTTGTTTAACTTTTTAACTGAACTGTAGTTGATTTATAATGTTTCAGGTGTACAACAAAGTGATTCAGAAGTATATAATTCTTTTTCAGATTCCTTTCCTTTCTAAGTTATTATAAGATATTGAATATAGTTCCCTGTGCTACATGGTATGTCCTTGTTGTTCATCTATTTTATTTATAGTAATGTATATCTGTTAATCTCAAATTCCTAATTTATCACTCCCCAACCTCTTTCCTTTGATAACCACAAGTTTGTTTTGCATGTCTATTGCATATATATATTTTTTTATTGCATATATTTTTAAAAAGAAAAGGTAAATCACAAGGGATTCAGATTACATCTTGGTTAAAAACCTAGTGCTACTAAAAATCCAGAGAACCAAATGAAAAGGTAAAAGAATTCAGCAAGATAAGTGAACATAAAATTAATGTATAGAAATTTTTAAAATTTCATGCATCTTTAAGATATATTGTCACAAGTAAAATAAGCAAATAAAATAGCAACAAAAATATAAAACATCTAGGAATAAAATTAAATAGAAACCTTCAAAATTTCTATGGAAGAAACCTTAAAATTATCCTGAGGACACAAAATAAGACAGAAACAAATAGAAAGCCCATGTCCTCTGGAAGGAAGATTCTACACCATGGAAACACCCAGCAAGATAAACAAGCTGATTCTAAAGTTCATATAGAAAAGTAAAAAGAGAAATCACTAGGGAAACTCAAGAGTATTGAGTGATTATCAGTTTTTCAGAAGTAAAAGCATGTTATAAAACTATAATAATTAAGCCAGTACTTGAATGTCATAAAACTACAATTAAAAGCATATAATTTGCTATAATAATAGAAAACTAATAGTGGGAAAAGGAAATCCAGTAATAGGTGAAACACACAGAGACATTGTATATTAAATACAATAAAAGCAGCATTTCAAGTCAATGAAGAAAATGCAGCTTATTCATAAATGCTGTCATCAATAATAAAAAGTATAAATTTACTAGATGAAAATATGGAAGGAGCATATAAAATAAACTTGGAGTGAAAATTGTCTAAATGTAACACAAAACTGACAAGTCAAATAAAAGATTGATAACTTCAACTACCAAAAATTTTATCAAGGTCAAAAAGAAAATGTATAGAAGGCAAAATAAAATTAGGAAAATTATCTACAACTCATATCACAATGTGAAGTCCTCAAATAACTCTTAACCATATGCAGCTACAGATCTTTCCCTCCTGTCAGATTGGCAAATATCATAAGCTGTTCTTTAAATAAAAAAATGTCTGGCCAAAGGGTGGAAAAAACAGGCATTTCCATATATTACCAGAGGGAGTATAAATTGAAGCAGTCACTGAGAAGGGTAATTTAACAATGGCAATTCAAATAAAAAATGTACACATCCTTTGATCCAGAAAAACTACTTCTATAAATATAATCTGATTTATATTTGGAACTGATATATGCACAAGTTATTCATTTTAGCATTTCTTATAAGATCAGAAGGTTGAAAACAACCTAAATCTCTACTACTGAGGATCCAGCTAAATAAATTGTGGGGACACTTTTATGCAATGAAATAGTCAGCCAGTATTTAAAAGAATAAGGTGTATCTATGTCAACTGTTATGGTGGAAAATCAAGGTGCCAAGAACTGTATTTATTCTGTTATTTTCATGCAGCATATATATTTTTTTGTGAAATAGAATATCTCCAAAGTATACACAAAATTGGTACTAGTGTTTTCTTCTTGGGAGGAACGTTAAGTGACTTCAGAAAAAGAATGGGAGGAAATTTTACTGTTCATTGTATATGGTTTTGAATATTTTTTTTTTATAATATTCATTCAATGAAAAAAATGAATCAGAACACGTTAACTAGCTTGTTTTTCAGAAACAGCCTCTTTAAAAAGAAGAGACAGCACTCAAGGCAGAGCTGTCCAGGAAATGCCAAATTGGTCTGTTAAAACAGTGATCTCGAGTTACACATTCTCAGGTACTGTGCCTGCCTGGCTCCATTATTGGCCGGCCTTCTTTCAGCTCTCCTGGCTGAAATGATTTCCATTGTTCCTGCTTCTTGATTGCTTTAAGCTGGCTTGTCTGAGGTCTGTAAGTCAGCTTGTTTACTCCCTCCAGTGATAGCTTCATTCTCATCTACATTCACGAAACACACAAGCAGTGCTTTATCCCATCATCTACCTTGGATTACTCATCACAGTCCCTTTGACCTGGCCCCAGCTCAGTTTCCCACCTTCCATTCCTATGTCTACAGAATAGTGGGGCATTTGAGCAGGCAGTCCCCTTCTCACTGCAATTGCCAATTTAGTTACTAGCCTTCCCTCAGCCTCCTCTTCCCTAGGGATAGATGTCTTCTCCTCAGTTCAGAGGAGAAGAACTTCATGCAGGGCAATGACGTGTGTACTGGCATGTACAGTATGGACAGTGGATCGCAAAGATCAGGCGTGGGAGGTACAAGAGGAGGTGGTAAAGTCTGTTAGAGTTCTTCTAAGATCCAGAGAACAACAAACAAGAACCTGGCCAGAGAGTAGAAGGAGAAAATGAAAAGTGAGAGAATTTCTAAATTTTTTAGACTGAGAGAAGTTAGTGATATCTAGAATACCAGGGGCAACTATCGAGGAGAACTATGATTCTTGGCTTCTGACTTGATAACAACAAGGAAGTTGGTGCTTTCCTGATATGGGAAAAAGCAAGGCACCAAAGGTCAGAGGGACACCCAGAGTTTGAGATGCTTCGATAAAACCTGGCAGGGACGTAGGGTAGGTATTTGGGTGTAATATAGCCAGTAGTTATTGATGACTTAACTGCACTCTAGACCTAAGTGGGTTTACATACATAAGAGGTTTATATATCATTATGGACTGTTATTTATGTTACCCCCAAAATTCATATGCTGAAGTCCTAACCCCGCATATAATGGTGAGCCCTCAGTCATGTCTGACTCTCTACAATGCCATGGGCTGTAGCCTGCAGGCTCACCTGTCCATGGAACTTAACAGGCAAGAATACTGGAGTGGGTAGCCATCTCCTACTCCAGGGATTGAACCTGTGTCTCTTGCGTTGGCAGGCAGATTCTTTACACTGTGCTGCTTGAGAAGCCCAAATATAATGGTATAAAGAGGCAAAACCCTTGTGAGGTAATTAGACCATGAGGGTGAAGTTCTCATTAATGAGGTTAGTGCCCTTATAAGAGACACGAGAGCTTGCCTTCCCTTTCTGTCCTGGAAGATACAGAAGACAGCCATCTGCAAGCCGGGAAGGGGTCCCTCATCAGGCAGTGGATTTGCTGGTATCTTAATCTTGGAATTTCCAACCTCCATAAAGCATACCTTTCACTAGTACTGTAAGAAAGAAATGTTTGTCGCTTACTCATCCTGTGGTATTGTATTATAGCAGCATAATCTAAGATGTAAGTAATTCAGGCTACATAACTCCTGGTGTTATACATTATTATTAAGTCAACTTTTCTGCCCTAACTCATCTAATCTTCAAAGCAAATGTACAAGTTTTGTACTATTATTAAACACATGAAAAAACTAGAACATACAGAGGTCAAGAAATTTGTCCAAGTTCATCATGTAGCTGAAGAGGGGCAGAGCCAGGGTTTAAAATTTGGATGGTTCCTAAATTGAGCTCAGAGAAGAGGTCCCATACAGAGAAATACTTAGTGGAGTCAGTCAATAAATGGTATTTATAACTATGGAAATGGATTGACACAGTTTAAGAAGAGCATGTTGCTAAAGAAGAATGCAAGTCCTGTGGAAAGCTAATGATTTAAGGGTAATTTGAGCAGGAGGATTTAGAAAAGGTAAAGGAAAAAAGACCAAAAATGTAGGAAGAAAACTCAGGGGTCTGATGCCCTGCCAATGTCATTGTGTGTTCACAACGGTCAGCTTTGTTTAAAGGAGAAGGACAAGGAACGGAGGAGAGGGGGGGGGAAAGGAAAGGCAAAGGAAAGGAATGTATAAAAGTATCAAACCAAACATGCATATAATACGTCAGAGGGAAAGGGGTAGAATCTTAAGTCTCAGGTAACAAGTCAGAGTCTCATTTCTCAGATGAAAAGCTGTATGTTTAAGATTTAGTAATCATAGTTTCCAAAATACATAGTTGAATTTATGGGACAACTAAACTTAAGGGTATTCCAAAAACTCCAAAGCACAGTGTCCACAGTCACACAAGGCATATGAGCATAGGCTCCCTCCAGGAAGAAGTTTCCTTTTTACTTCCCAAGCCTGGGACGCAGGAGACCCTCAAAAATGACTTAATAATATTGGACATAGCACAGAAAGATTCATTTAGAAGATAAGTAATTTTGAGGAAAATAATGTGACTTTACTAATTTCTTTTTATTTTCAAGGTCACCAGATTTACAAAGTTTGCAGTCTCAGAATTAGACTAGTTTCATAAACTTTTCCTCACTTTGTTTTTCCCCAATCCCATACCAGTCAAATAAAATCTTCAGTTCTGCTAACATAGCTTGAATTATGAATGTAGGTCTTTTTTACATAGCATAGTTCAACTTTTGAAAGAGTTTTACTACCAAATCATAAAGTGACAAGTGTTCAGTAATGTTTGACATTTCGAAAGCTAGTACATAGAACTGTAAAGTTCAGATTTATAAGGGGAACATGTAGATTTTTAATTGTAGCAATTTCATTAACTTCAAGATGTGTACTCAACCACACAGAAACGTTTCTTTCTTACAGTTATTTGGGAACCAAAGAAATGCATATGCATCACCACAATCTCCTTTAAATGGAAATTTAAAGTCTCTCACAGACGAAATGCCATCTCTAATGTTTTTAAGTATAGAAACATTTCACTGATTTTCCACAAAACGTTTTCATTAGAGTCAGGGAGATCTTGGATTTTTAACCTGTCCTCTTTCAAAAGGAGATGGAAAAAATGTTTAATGCATGACTACTAAGAATTTTGTGAAAGACTTTCACACTAATGTTTAAAGAATTCCCCAATGTCATTTATTTGATACCTTTTTTCTTTGACATGGGAAAAAAGGAAGTAGCAGATTCAAAAAAATCTATTGAAAACAAATACACTGACCCATGCTTAGCTTGTCTCCATGTGGGCAGGTTGAGATGAAAGCCCCGACAGAGTCCAAAAGAATCCCATGTCTGCATGGGTTCTCAGTACAATACACGTGCCCAAGAGAAGAAAAAGAAAACTGAGGAAGAAGTAGAAAAAAAATGTGTAATGGGTAATTTTTTTTTCTGCTAATGAAGACAGCAAATAAAGGCATTGTCCTTCACTCTTCCTCTTGAGGCCAGCTGAATGGATCAAAACAGTAAATAAAAAAAAAAAAAAACAGGGAAGGAAATATCATCTTCAACAGGTCAGGGAAATGGCCATGTTTTCAATGCATGAGTCAGGACACAAATGTGCTAAATAAAAGAAAACATGTGCTACATCAGGCTTGGAAGAGGATACAGTTCCCTCTCAAAATGGATGTCATGACCCAGCTTATCCGATAATTTCCAGAATTCATAGGAAAATGAGTAATAAAGGCACGATCAGGTCACAGGGACCGAAAGAGTCACAGGTCGATACCACAGAACACGGAGCAGAGATGAAGGAGAAACCATGCTGACATGAGCATTTTGTTTCTTTCTAGATGGGCCTCCCAGCTGTGGAAGACTGGCAGAGGGAAAGCAGGGCAGCATGGAATGTGGTGTGAAGACACACGCAGAGGGCAGTACTGGCAAGGAACCCGCCTGCCAATGCAGATAGACACAAGATACACAGGTTCAATCCCTGTTGTGAGCAGATCCCCTGGGAAAGGGCACAGAAACCCATTCTAGTATTCTTGCCCAGAGGATCCCATGAACAGAGGAGCCTGGCAGGCTACGTACGGCCCATCAGGTCACACAGTCAGACACAACTGAAGCGACTTAGCAGGCATGCATGGAAGAGGACAAAGAACGTGCAACTTTGTTGTGAGAATGCCATACTCTCAAAGGGAGAACAGCAGAAAGGAAGTGAAATGTTTGAAGAAAGGGTGCTTGCTGCCACACATCTAACTGGTAACAAAGACCTAGTTTTTGTACGTTTTAACAAAAGCTTAAACAGGTTTAGTTTTATTTACGTTTTTATTTTATATTGGAGCAGAGTCAGTTAATGATGTTGTGATAGTTTCAGGTAGACAGCAAAGGGGATCAGCCATACATATACATGTATCCATTTTCCCCTAAACTCCCCTCCCATCCAGACTGCCACATAAAGTTGAACAGAGTTCCCTGTGCTATACAGTAGGACCTTGCTGATTATCCATTTTATTAATAAATATAGCAGCAGGTACCTGTGGATCCCAAACTCCCTAACTATCCCTTCCTCCCATCCTTCCCCTCAGCAACAGTAAGTTTATTCTCTAAGTCTGTGACTCTGTTTCTACTTTGTAAATAAATTCATTTGTATCATTTCTTTTTAGATTCCACATATAAGGGATGTCATATGATATTTCTCTTTGGCTTACTTCACTCACTATGACAATCTCTAGGTCCATTGATGTTGCTGCAAATGGCATTATTTCATTCCTTTTAATGGCTGAGTAATATGCCATTATATATATGTACACATCTTCTCTATCCATTCCTCTGTCAGATATCTATGTGGCCTCTATGTCTTGGCTCTTGTAAACAGAGATGCAATGAACAACGGAGTGCCTGTGTCCTTCTGGACTACCTTTTTCTCTGGATATATGTCCAGAACTGGGATTGCTGAATCATATGGTTCAGTCAGTTCAGTTCACCCAGTCTTGTCCGACTCTTTGTGACCCCATGGACCACAGCACACCAGGCTTCCTGTCCATCACCAACTCCCAGAGCTTGCTCAGACTCATGTCCTTCAAGTCGGTTATGCCATCCAACCATCTCATCCTCTGTCGTCCCCTTCTCCTCATGTCTTCAATCTTTCCCAGCATTAGGGTCTTTTCCAATGAGTCAGTTCTTTGCATCAGGTGGCCAAAGTATTGGAGTTTAAGCTTTAGCATCAGTCCTTCCAATGAATATTCAGGACTGATTTCCCTTAGGATCATATGGTACCTCTGCTTTAAGGAGCCTCTGCACTGTGCTCCATAGTGGCTGTGCCAAATTACATTCCTACCAACAGTGTAGGAGGGTTCCCTCTTCTCTGCACCCTCTCCAGCATTGTTTGTGGACTTTTCATGAATCATTTTGACTGGTGTGAAGTGTTTGCAGATTTAAAATTGCCTACTCCACAGGAGAACAGGTTACTTGTGACAGGCACTTGGAGAGGGCTGCTTTTTAAGGTTATGAGAATATTTTTCTGATGTAAGTGAGTTTGGGATAACTGGGAGGGACAAGACATAAATACAGGGCCAGCACAGCTTGGTTTCCCCAGGACTATCCAGGTTTCAGCATGGACAGTCCTGCATCCTGAGAAACCTCTCGGTCCTGGGCAAATGAAGATGGTTGGTCAGCCAAGGGAGGAGCCACAATTCCTCTAAGATTTCTCAGCAAAAGGGATCCTAAAGGTAGCATTCTGACTTCAACTTGGGAATTGCATTAGAAAAATGCGATCAATCAAGAATGTGAGTGGGGAAGAGATGGGGCCCAGGTAAATGACTGAAAATGTCAAGGCTACACAAATCTGTCACAACATTGGGCCCTTCAATTTACCCAAAGGCAGGTGTTCGGATCCTGAGAAACCTCATGCTTGTAATAAAATGATTAGTTGGTTTCTAAGCAGTGTAAAATATCATCCTGTTGCTGAAAAGCAGTAAGAAAGACACAAGGAAGCAAAGAAGACTGAAGTTCAGATTCCAGGAAGGCTGCTGCCACATCCCTGTGTGGCGGCAGAGGGAATTTTGGCAGTGAAAACAGTGAGTTTTATTAAAATGTCCAAAACCACAGTGCCTTTTGTGACCAATTTTATTGTTCCATTAGTTGACTTCCTAGAACTCTTCTCTGGAGAAGTGTTGGTCATCATTAAATAAATAAAGCCCTGATGCTTCTCTCCTGTGGCTCTCGACAGGGAGCAGCTCACATGCCTGACAATCCATGTCTGCATTTATGCACCAATAGGGGTTCAGTCAAAATTATTAATCACAGATTTGTGATGACACCAGTTAAGCCCAGATATGTAGTTTTTTCAACACATGTCAATCCGAGGAGAAAGGATTGCTGGGTGGGTCACAGTGATGGTGAGAAGGGTTTCACAAGTTACTGGGAATGAGATTAAAATGATTGACTACAGGGCCCCAGCTGGGGAGGAAAGGACATGAGGGAACTGAGTAAATGAAATGTAGCAAGACCACCATGCAATGGAAGAGCAAATGGGTTAAATGGAGTTTTGACCAAAGGATGGAATGTGAAAATACAAGCCATTAAAATTGATTAAAGCTCCAGAGTACTGGCATGAAAGTACCTTGCTAAAATTGAGTGAAGAAAAATGTCCTTGAAGTATGATTGAAAGAATTCCTAAGGGATTGGATGCCTCCTTGTGGGTGCTGAGTTTTTCCAGTCAAAGGCACACTGAGCCATGAGCTCCATGGATCAAGGCAATTCTATCTGTGTCACAAATTCTCAATGTGGTTGACAGTGAAATTCTCATTAGAGCGACTCTTGATTAGTTCTAATGCCCAGTCCTGTCTGACGCTTTGCATCCCCATGGACTCTAGTCCATGACCCCATGGACTGTAGCCTGCCACACTCCTCCGTCCATGGAATTTTTCCAGGAAAGAATACCAGAGTGGGTTGCCATTTCCTCCTCCAGAGGAATCTTCCTGACCCAGTGATCGAACTTGTATCTCTTGCGACTCCTGCTTTGGCAGCTGGTTCTTTACAACTGTTCTATCTGGGAAGCCCTCCTTAATTTTGTATTAGGGGAAAAGAAAAAGATGATACATACTAGAAACCTAAACTTCAGGGGCTAATTTAGCCTACCTATTACTATACACAGTGCTCAGAAAACTGCATTAAATATCCAATGCTGAAATAATTACACTTGATGTGCAAGATTTCCTCACTTTGGAATGGTTGAACAGTGGTCTCAATGATAGGACAGCCAAAGAATTACTTAACTGCTTAAACATCAACAAACCTGATCTTAAAGTGAAGCCAGTCACTTCAACCACAGGATAAAAGAAAGTTTATGGAAAATATGACTAAATGATCACCATATGAACAGCTTGGATGCAAAAGGCAGAGTATCATCTTGTGTGTGTATGTGTGTGTGTGTGCATGCAAATGTGGTTGTTATTCTGAAGCTGTCAACATCAGTTAGCAGAGGGAAGAGAGGCATATTCACTTTATTTAGACTTGGATCTTTCAACTTTTCCCAAGTCATGACTGGATGTCCATGTGGCTGATCATCCTCAGGTCTTATACCTCTTACCTTGTTCATGCAGTTTCTTCAGATCCTTCATTACACCCTCAGTAACATTAACAAGACTTGCTTACATTAAAACAGAACTTTTCCCAGAAACTGAGAATCACTATAACTTCTTCAAGAACATTGTCTTACCAAAGGATAACATATATTTACTGTGTGCCAACCTCTGTTCTAAGTATTTCGTATTGATCAATTTATCTGATTCTCACAGTGATCTTATGAAGTAGATACAATCATTACCCTCATTATATCAATATGGAAAGCAGGCATAGAGAGAGAAGTAACCTGCTCAAGCTGAAGCCTTGATCTGAACTGGGCAGTCTGGCTCCAGGGTGCATGTCCTTAACCACTAAGCCAGTGGTCTTCATAGGATGGTCCCCAGACCAGCAAGAGCAGCCTTCTCTGGGAACCTGTTAGAAATTTAAATTCCTGGACATCACATCATATCTACTGAAACTTTGGAGGCGGGGCTTAGGAATATGTGTCTTAACAAGGTCTTTAGGAGACCCTTTACCAAGGATCGGCTTTACCAAGCATTTTCCAAGCAGGCTCAGTTTGAAAAACACAGCAACTCACCACCATGCTCAAAAGCAACAATGTGGTAACAGACACGCAGAGACATTGAAAAGGCTGTGCTGACAAATTTCCACCCATGCCTGGGACTTGGGATAACTGCTGTTTCAAAATTTTTGTATTAAGTTTTTAGCCTCAGGTCCTGAATTCTACTGAAAGGAATTCACTTAAAACCCCACAACAGGGTAACGTTCTTGGCATAAGCTGTCAGTATGCGGCTTGGAGTAGAAAAATACAACTCCTTCTTGTCCAGCATGGTTTCCACATCTGCCCATTTGAAATTTCAGCTGGAATGGTTTTGGCCAACAAAAAGTATGTTTTGAATCTCAGAGTCTAGTCCAGGTAAAAAGCCACCCAACTTTTTCAGAGTGGCAACTATCAAATCCATCTGCCAGAACATCTGCATTGTAATCCCAGGCAACACCCTGCCAGATCTATCATTATGAAAGTGACACTGGGCCATTTTCAGGGTTTCAACCATGTGTTCCCAAATCATATTAAGAGATAAAATGTCATTGCCTTTGGCCAAGATCCTATATATTTTTAAACTATTCTTTCTGCCCAAATAATATATCTGCATAAAAAGTCTGAGAAGTAAACCAGCAGTTAACAGTGTCTGCTTCTAGCAAGTGGAATTAAGGGAGTATTTTTCTTCTTACACTTTTGTCTCTCCAGACTCAAATATCTAATTGTCCACTCAACAACTATTTATATGTCTGATAAGCAACTCAAATGGAAATGTAAAAATACAACCACTTAATTTCTAGACCCCCTCAACAATCATTTAGGCCCCTTTCTTTCTCATCTTACCAATAGGCAAATGCTTGGACCAAAATCTTATCTTCATTTTTATTCCCTTTCTCTTATAAATTATATGCAATTTGTCTGAAATCCTATTTAACCAAATATAGCCAGAATAGGACAACTTTTCATCAACATCATAAAACCACCCTCTTCCAACCTACCACCTCCTCTCACCTGTATTACCACCCTGTTCCAACCTACGACCTCTTCTCACCTGGATTACTGTGGCTGTCTCCTTGAAGGTCTCCGTTTTCACCCTGGCCCTATAAGTATACAGTCTATGGGGTAGTCAGAGTGACCATTTTAAAACATGAGTCATGTCATGTCATTCTATTGATCAAAACTTTCCAATGGCTGCCAAAAACTGTGAAGAATTTAAGATCTTATTTTTCTTATTTACAAGCTGATAAATTAGCCTATTACTATTTTATGGATGTTAACAGAAAACACAAGGCTCCTGGGTCCAAAAGGATTTTATTACTCACAGACTGGCAAGCAGCGTAAGTAACAACATATTTGCAACAGTTCCTCATATGCTCCAAGTTCCAAGAGGGCAGGTAATACAATGGGCCTACATGATTATGTGTATAGACAATGGATCTCTTTGTAGAAGAGGAACACTGAGGTCAAAAAGTCCATCATTTTGTAGGAAGTATTGAGCAAGACTGATCTTTGTTCTGGTGGAAGATGTCACATCATTCCTCAAGGTTGCTAATTACAAACACAACCCTGAGAAATGGCTTGCATAAAGAATGGTCAGGACCGTGCATTCTTGGCATACTTGGCAAGACAAGTAGGAGTGCAAGAAATTCATGAAAGAATAGTTCTCCCAACAGTAGCTCCCCAGAATAAGTTGTTAGTCAGTCACGTCCATCCCATGGACCGTAGCTTCATGAAATTCAGGCTCCTCTCTTCATGAAATTCACCAGGCAAGAATACTGGAGCAGGTTGCCATTTTCTTCTTCAGGGGATCTTCCTGACCCAGGGTTCAAACCCAGGTCTCTTGCACTGCAGGTGGATTCTTTCTTTCCCTGAATCACCAGGAAAGCCACAGAATAAAAGCCAAGGCCTTTCTTATGATCTACAAAGCCCTACACTATCTGCATTCCTCTATTTCCATGTCTTTCTTTCTTTGCAAATTATCTCTACCAATCATCCTACCTTGGTCATACTGGGCTCCATGCTATTCCTCACACACACCAGGTACAGTCCTGCTCAGAACTCTTGGACTTACTGTTGGTCTGCCTGGAATGCTTTTTCTCCAAGATGTTTTCAGGAGCTTGCTCAAATGTTACGTTCTTAGTGAAGCCTTTCTTGACCATCATATTTATAACTGCTACTTCTGAACCTCTTGGCATTTCATGTCCCTCTATCCAGCATTTTTTACTTCATGTGTATCACCTTCTGACTTTATGATATGCTGTATATAATTTATGTGTATGTACATAAATGTATACACATAACTTGCTTATGTATATTTTTTTTAATATCTCTCCTCTAAGAGGTGAGATGGTGGCTCAGAAGGTAAAGAATCTGCCTGCAATGGGGGAGACCTGGATTTGATCCCTGGGTTGGGAAGATCCCCTGGAGAAGGGAATGGCAACCCACTCCAGTATTCTTGCCTGGAGAATTCCAAGAACAGAAGAGCCTGGCGAGCTATATCCATGAGGTGGCAAAGAGTCAGACATGACTGAGCAATTAACACTTTCCTCTAAGAGGAGAAGGACTTTATTTGTTCTCTGTGGGATTTGTTCACAGTGGGATAGCCAGTGTCTAAAAGCGGCACTACAGCTCACAGTAGATGCTTAATAAGTATCTGTTGAATAAATTAATGTTTTTGCATATTTTTCAGATTTTCTAAAATAATCATTTGTATACCCAGTAAAAACATTATTTTCTATATACAAGAACTTCCTAAATAACAGCCAGTTTTTTCTATACTCAAACAACTTAGTTTGACCCTAGCCATGCCCCCTTGCCAAGGAAGAATTGCTAGTAATAGTCAACTTTAGTACGTATTTTCCATATTTGGGCCACTTTATAAATTAGATCATATAGTTTTCACATCTTTGTAATGCATTATCCCCATTTTACCCATGATAAAATAGGCTCAGCTGAGTAACTTTTCCAAGATCACAGAGTTTGTAAGCAATGGAATTGGGACCATGAACCTGGGCATATATGATAAAGGAGGACCACTGCTTGAGTCTCTGTGATTTTTGAGGTAGGCTTGCCTCCTTCAGAATGTTGACATCCTCTCAAGTGTGTGGAACAAATTAGGTTCTGCACTGCTGTCTAGGAAAAATGCCCTGAGCCTGGGTGGAGAACCAGATGGATCCTGAACCTATTTCTTCTCTTCCAAGTGCTCTACAACTCTCTACATTACATTGGGATCAACTACATATTGAGGATCTTCGAAACTGACACTTATGGGTAAAAAAAGACTGGCCCAAATGTGGGTTCCAGGACAGTGGCTGCACAAGTGAACCACTCCTTTGGGCTTTCCTTGGCCCTCATGGGACTAGACCACAAGAATGGCAGACTGGAGGGACTCTTACCCCACTCTCAGGCCATGTCCCGAGCTCAGGGCTACTAGGTCCACTGCTGACATTTGGTCTTGAGCCACATTTGTCCTTACATCATTGCTTGCCTATTTGCTTCAACCATGGTTTCACTGAACTGTTTATGGCACCTGAGGATGGTGGGGGCAGTAGTCTTTTATGTACCCACCCTGTGTGCCCACACCCCTTCCTCAGTGTTTGCATCCCACATCCGGCAGTATCAAAAAAGTGCTGATGGAAGAAAATCAGCTGTCACATACAGCTCTGCTAAAAGCAGTTGCATGCATTTGCTATGACATTACAATACGAATCTATGCACATGTTGCCCTGCAGCCTGAATACCTCTTGTACTCTTGTCTAATTTCCATGTCCTTCTCATTATACCTTTTAGGAGAGGCTTCCCTGATTCCTCCTGCATTTCCCTCCAGAAGCCTAGGCTCCTTTGGAGTCGCCCTTTGTTTATACCTCTTTTGATAGTGACGATGACTCTGTGTTTCTACTTATTATTTCATAAGACCATCTTGCCCTCCAAACTATGAAGTTCTTCAAAGCTATCTTTATATCTCCAACAATTTATCACCATACTTGATCGATACTAAGTACCTAATATTTGTTGAGTTAATGAATGAAGAAGAAAACCAAGAAGTACAGACCCAAGTGATTTTGCAAAATTTTTAAATAGGTAACTTCAAATCATCTAAACACTACTTCAGGATGAAAAATGTTATTTGAATCTACCCCAAATTTTATTGATTTCTTTATGCAAAATATGTGTTATGTTCAAAGTCAAAGGGGCTTTAATGGCTTTAAGTCAGATCCTCCATCAAAATCCTTTGGAAGTAACACTGACAAGGAGGAGATGGTAAATGCTATATTATTAATAAGGCTTAAAAATGTATGCCCAAGGTCATTTAGCACTGGGTCTTTCAAGATCCAAAGGTAGCCATGTGTGGCATTTAAACTTAACATCTGCTTTTCCAACCTGCTCAGCTGGGCTATTTGTGAAACATTCTCATTTATTTCTTCAAACAAAGGGAGCGGGAGTAGGATTCCTTTGTTCAGGGCATTTTTGTTAAACCCTAGAGGTGAGGTTGTCAGTGGAAATCCGATGAACGATGATGGCACTGGAGGAGCCACAGAGAGATGGAGAGAATAACTTGGTTCCCTGTGACTTTTCCTTACGCTGACCTTCGTTCTCCTGAGCTGAGAGCTTCTGGCATAGATTCTGGTCCTCTCTCCCCAAAGAGCTCCTTCTTACTTGCTAGTCCAGTCCCTTCCTAAGCCCCACCATAGCAGCTATTTTAACTGAGGGAGGATAATTTTTCTTTTAGGCATCCTAAAAATGAAGGTGCTCTTCTAAACAAAACATCCTCCAAGAAACCAACAAGGAAAAAATACTAAATCAAAAGACACACCAAAAACTTAAAATAATTGGAAATTTTTCCACATTGAACTGTTTCTCAATTATCTTCTAAATTACATATTTTCTTCAGAGAAGTTCAGATCATCATCTTCCAGGGTCAAGGCAAACTTTGGCAGGAAGCCTGACACTGGGTGTAAAGAAATTCTCCTTCAGCTAACTCCTTCATGGCATCAGTTCAGTTCAGTTCAGTTGCTCAGCCATCTCCGACTCTTTGTGACCCCATGAACCACAGCACACCAGGCCTCCCTGTCCATCACCAACTCCTGGAGTTTACCCAAATTCAAGTCAATCGAGTCAGGGATGCCATCCAGCCATCTCATCCTCTGTTGTCCCCTTCTCCTCCTGCCCCCAATCCCTCCCAGCATCAGGGTCTTTTCCAATGAGTCAACTCTTTGCATGAGGTGGCCAAAGTACTGGAGTTTCAGCTTCAACGTCAGTCCTTCCAATGAACACCCAGGACTGATCTCCTTTAGGATGGACTGGTTGAATCTCCTTGCAGTCTCAGGGGCTCTCAAGAGTCTTCTCCAACACCACAGTTCAAAAGCACCAATTCTTTGGTGCTCAGCTTTCTCCACAGTCCCAACTCTCACATCCATACATGACCACTGGAAAAACCATAGCCTTGACTAGACAGACCTTTGTTGGCAAAGTAATGTCTCTGCTTTTTAATATGCTGTCTAGGTTGGTCATAACTTGCCTTCCAAGGAGTAAGCATCTTTTCATGGCTGCAGTCACCATCTGCAGTGATTTTGGAGCCCCCCCAAAATAAAATCAGCCACTGTTTCCACTGTTTCCCCATCTATTTGACATGAAGTGATGGGACCAGATGCCATGATCTTAGTTTTCTGAATGTTGAGTTTTAAGCCAACTTTTTCACCCTCTTCTTTCACTTTTATCAAGAGGCTCTTTAGTTCCTCTTCACTTTCTGCCATAAGGGTGGTATCATCTGCATATCTGAGATTACTGGTATTCCTCCCAACAATCTTGATTCCAGTTTGTGCTTCCTCCAGCCCAGCATTTCGCATGATGTACTCTGCATATAAGTTAAATAAGCAGGGTGACAATATACAGCCTTGACATACTCCTTTTCCTATTTGGAACCAGTCTATTGTTCCATGTCCAGTTCTAACTGTTGCTTCCTGACCTGCTTATAGGCTTCTCAAGAGGCAGGTCAGGTTGTCTGGTATTTCCATCTCTTTCAGAATTTTACACAGTTTATTGTGATCCACACAGTCAAAGGCTTTGGCATAGTCAATAAAGCAGAAATAGATGTTTTTCTGGAACTCTCTTGCTTTTTCAATGATCCAGCGGATGTTCACAATTTTATCTCTGGTTTCTCTGCCTTTTCTGAAACCAGCTTGAACATCTGGAAGTTCACAGTTCATGTATTGCTGAAGCCTGGCTTGGAGAATTTTGAGTATTACTTTACTAACGTGTGACATGAGTGCAATTGTGTGGTAGTTTGAGCATTCTTTGGTATTGCCTTTTTTTGGGATCAGAATGAAAACTGACCTTTTCCAGTCCTGTGGCCACTGCTGAGTTTTCCAAATTTGTTGGCATATTGCATGCAGCACTTTCACAGTGTCATCTTTCAGGATTTGAAATAGCTAAACTGGAATTCCATTACCTCCACTAGCTAACATGTCTTAAGTACCATCAAAATAAAGTTAGCTATCAGTTTAAGATTTAGTCCACTATTTCAACTTGTTCATAATCAAATTATATAGCTCAGATTTTTCTATGATAGTTCTAAAAATAATAGGGATCTATCTATATACCTGTCCCTCAATAAAAATGACCCTAGAATTATAAATTATAGTATATCTATATCAAGAAATATGAGAACTGACTATTCTAAGAAATACGTTCACTGTCTCCATGCCATGGTGGAACATTTAGCTGACTCTAGAAGACAAATATTTGGGTTTCCTATCTTCAGTTGAATGACTGGCTCTGAGAAACATCAAAATGTGCTAGGGAATTAAGACCCCTGCCTTCCATACTGGTTTTCCTACAAAAAATCTACTGCATGTGGTCTTGGCCAGTCTGCATTCTTTGGGACTCAGTCTTTGTTTATATAAAAGGAAACATGAATTCTTTTGTCACAGGAGCATCAGAGAATGTTAGAACTAAAGGAGATTTGGGACTCATTTAGTCTAACATGTTTACGTTATAGAAGAAACAAATTCTGAATGGCCTGTATCACTTGGATGTGCTAATTCTATTTCTAATCTTTCCAGTCAGATTTTTATAGTAACTTCTCACTCCTTCCTCCAAAATGAAATGAAATTAAGCTTTCTATTTAAAAAATATCCCAAAAGATATTAGCCAAAATAAGAAACATTATCAAGAGTAGATTTATGACCTATGACTATCAATGCTATTCTTAATCAATCCCCCAATTGGAAATATTTCCTCTTGCCTAAGAATGTGAAATGGGTATATGTTCAAATGAAATTATATATCATATGAACTCTAATTAATACTTCTTGAGGAGTAAGGATTGATGATAAATTTTTGAACCTCTACTATTTGAGAAGCATTTTACATTTATTTTTTTGTTTCAGTCCTTTAATCAGTGGTATCTATCATCGTTTTTATTTCATAATTTAGTATCATGGGAAATAAATGATTTGTCCTAAAAGAGATTACTGAGAAGATGAATGTCAAAGCTGGGATTCAATATAAAGTCTTGCTGGCCTCAAAGTTTAGGAACCATTCACTATTCTACACGATCTGACTAAAGAGAAAATTCTGTCTCAAAATTTTGGGGTAGTTTAGAGTTATCCACTTTTGGATAAAAGCCAGTTAATAACTCAATGACTTGACAATCCACAGGGAGCAGAATGCCTGGGTCAACAGGGAGGAGTTCCCCATTTGGCCCTCTCTTTTCCACTAAAATAGAAATAAGGGATAGGACTTCCTAGGTTGTTCAGGGGATAGCAGTTGCTTGCAGTACAGGGGACCTGTGACGACTCCTGTTCTGGAAGATTCCACATGCCACAGAGCAACTAAGGCTGTGTGCCACAACTACAGAGCCCATGTGCTGCAAAGGCTGAATCCCATGTACCCAGAGCCCTTGCTCTGTGACAAGAAAAGTCAGAGCGATGAGAAGCCCACACACTGCAGTGAAGAGTTAGCCCCCGGTCGCCACAACTAGAGAAAGCCTGCATGCAGCAACGAAGACCCAGCACAACCAAAAATTAATTAATTAATTTTTTAAAAGAAATAAGGGGTAAAATAGTTAAGTGTTAAAAGGTATAGAAAGTGAAAGTCGCTCAGTCCTGTCCGACTCTTTGCGACCCTATGAACTATGCAGCCCATGGAATTCTCCAGGCCAGAATACTAGAGTGGGTAGCCTTTCCCTTCTCCAGGGAATCTTCCCAACCCAGGGATCAAACACAGGTCTCCTGCATTGCAGGCAGATTCTTTACCATCTGAGCCACCATGGAAGCCCAAGAATACTAAAGTGGGTAGCCTATCCCCTCCCCAGGGTATCTTCCCAACCCAGGAATCAAACCAGGGTCTCCTGCATTGCAGGCAGCTTCATTACCAATTGAGCTACTGGGGAAGCCCAGAAGGTCTAAGACTACACTCAAAAATAGAAAGTGGAAATCTTTATGTTGCAGAAGCAGGGGGAGCCCAGAGCAATAGCAGAGATTAAAGTGTTGCAGCCCACATGGAGGTATAACCGTATGTCTGTATTAGAGATGATACTTTAGGAACTGTCGGTACAGAAGTCAAATCCGCCACGCACATGGCAGGGAACAGGAAATGGCAACCGCTGTGAGCCCAGGAAGCAGAACACTACTGCCTGCCTATTTAAAGAGCAGAAATAGCTCTACCCACTCACATGCTTACAGTCAGAGACATTCCATTTGAGTGCAGAAAGACTGCATGAGATCTGTACCCATGCTTCTGAACAACTGCCATAGTTGCTGCAACAAAATTTGATAAAATGTAATATCTATCCTGGGTTAAAAACCACTCATGGAATAGCAGATCGATGTTTTCTAGTTATTTGTGTTACAAAATCCATCAGCAAGCTCAATAGGAAAACACAAGAAGATGAAAACTGGCTTCTAGCTAACACACTTAGACAAAGAAGAGAGACAGAAATGAAAGTAATTCATGTTGGAAAACTTGGAGGAAAAAGGTAAAATTAGCATTGCTTGCACATGATGCCATTGCAATACAGAAAAGGCTATGAGATTCAAAATCAAAACTATTACAAGCTATGCAAAGTTTTAGGTACAAATATAACCTTCAATAAAAAACACATCCTCGCTTCAAGGAGAAGGACCTCAGGAGAAGTCAAACCCACAAGCCCTTTTGAGTTCAGCAACCCTTCTTCCACTGAAAATCTAGTAAGAGGTATATACTAAAATTGTTTCAGTAAGGAATGCTTATCTCTGCAAGATTTTTAGGACCTGACAAGCAGCACCTTAACAACTTAGTAACCTTCCATAAGGATAAGTCTGGTTCTAGAATTGGTCCTCAGTTCAAAGTCATCAAAAACCCACCATATTCACATCCTCTTATTCAGCCATCTGCAGTTTTCAGGCTTTTGGGTGCTTATGCTACTCTAACCTTCATGACACAACTCAGCTATCAGAGCTTCAGATATGACTTTATCACGTTAGCAACACAGACCACAAGGAAGAAGGAGAGCACATCTCATAGGGCTGTCTTCTTAATGCATAAGGAAAAGCTTTCCCCCAGCTCCCTGGTTGACTTTCTTTCATGCTTGGTAATATTAATGTGATATACACATGCGTCCATTCTTACCACACAAAATTACTGCATATAAGTGTCAGGCAAATATTCACATGAGCTATTATTAATAATAATTGATGTTATTAATAATCTGGCTCTGCATATTGGGAACAATCATAAGCTGTAGAGCTGGGGAGAGCTTGAGTTACTACAGGAATCACCCAAGTGTCTCTACCCACTGAAAATCCTGTTAAAACAACAGCAATTTGCTAAACTGGTTAAAGTAAATAATTCAACCCACAACATTTTCCCTCCTAGGTTTCTCAGAGAAGATTCCCCATATAAAAATAAATCAGAGTATTTATTGTACAATCTCTATATATATATAGATTTAGGTGACATGAGGGATATAAAAAAAAAAACTTTCCATGAACAAGATGCTTTTAGATTTATTAGGGAAATAAGATCTATATTCAAAAGAAAATGTGACCAAGAATGACATTTCTCTATAAAAGTAATACTTATGCTGTGCTGTGCTAAGTCACTCCAGTCATGTCCAACTCTTTGTGACCCTATGGACTGTAGCCCACCAGACTCTTCTGTCCATGCGAATTCTCCAGCAAGAATACTGGAGTGGGTTGCCATGCCCTCTTCCAGGCAGGGGATCTTCCCAACCCAGTGACTGAACTTGCATCTCTTATGTCTATACATGTTTTAAATTTTCATTCTGCTTAGTTCACAATCCCCCAAACCTCCACTCCTTTCCTTTAATCTATAATTTCCTTCCTTTCTCTCCTTCTGTTCCTCCTCATTCTCTGAAACTCAGAGGTAGGGTGAGCTCCTGCATAAAACTCTGTCCCACCAATGACATCCTCTTTGTGCACCCTCTGCAAAGTGTTTCAGCAGCACAAGCTGGCAGTTCTTGCATGTATTTGTTTGCATGCTTGTCTCATCCATGATCACACTCATTCAACTTTATGTACCTGACACCAAACACAACATTGAAAATAAAAGAGGTCAAGCAAATAAGTGAATAAAACAATGGGAGTCTGACTATTTGAAAAGGAGGCAGAATACAACATTGTAAGACCAAGAGAGCTAAAGGAGCCCATTTTGGAGCCCTCCATGCTGAAGGAATGTGTGAACTAGATCTAGAGGCATGCTTGCTCTAAAAGACAAAGATCTGACTGTGTACAGTCTTTGAATTGATTTTAAGTAAATTGCAGTGAGAAATAAGGGCTTCCCTGGTAGCTCAGCTGGTAAAGAATCCACCTGCAACACAGGAGACCCCAGTTCAATTCCTGGGTCTGGAAGATCCCCTGGAGGAGGACATGGCAACTGACTCCAGTATTCTTGCCTGGCGAGTCTCCATGGACAGAGGAGCCGGGCAGGCTATAGTCCAGGGGGTCGCCAAGAGTCAGACACGACTGAGCGGCCAAGCACACAGGAATAAAATCATACTTGACTGCTCCCGGGCTAAAAACTTGGAAGAAAAATATATTTTCCTGTTTCTGTGCTAAACAAAACTGGGATTGGGCAAAAGCAATTTAGCAGCTTGCTATAGCAAATGTTTGCTGGAAGATAAATCTGTGAACCAACCAAAATAGCTTACTTACAAAGACTCAGCTCACTTCAAGACCTTCTCCTTTCCGTGTCCACCAAACCAAAGCTATTTTGTTATAAATCCTGCCAATCCCAGTTTCCTCCCTTGCAACATCTGCCTTAAAATTTACCTGAGGTTCTGTATACTTTCCACCTTTAGAGACCTGGCTAAAAATATATCACACTGATGTTCTCTCTTACCCTAAACAAACAGATTTGCTTGATCAACATGTGTTTCTAGGGGTCTTTTGGGTAGAGCTAAAAGCCAATAGTAACTTTAAAATGAATTTCACATATACCCAGCTTTGAAGAACAGTAAATGTGAGGTAGGAAAGCTATTTTTGTGTCATTTACCTTAAACTTTATTCTTCTCCTCAAATATGAGGAGGTCTGAGTAATTTATAAAAAACATATTTTTCTTCATTTTTAAAATAACAGCTAAAGTTATCAATTTTTTCACTTGCTTCCTCTGATAAGAATTATCTACTAGTATTTTCATACTGAACTTTAATGACTGTTATTGCCTTAAAAATAAACATTTATTTATTTTTAACAGCTTTATTAGGACCCAAGTATTTTTTACATGAAATGTACATTTCCTGTGAAAGAATTCCCAAGACATAAAACCATTGCCTCCTTTGGAAATCTTTTACCTAATGAATGTCCATGAAAAAGAAAATACACTGTTACCAGTCTATTACAAGATGTTGTTTATGGAAATTTTATGTATTTCAGTTGCTTTACTATATCAAATTATGACTAGTTGTTATCATCTCTGAAACCTGTAATCTATGCTGAATGAATTAAACAAAATGAAAAAAAGACCTATAACAAAATAGATGTTTGGTAAATAAATAAGTGGATAAGTGAGTGGTTGTAAATTGATAAAATGCCAGGAAGCCAGAGTTGCTTAAGTATTTAAATGAGTATTTTGCCATTTTAAGAATTACTGACTGCCAGTATTTATTTTTTATTCTTCAAAAGATTCATCTCCATCCACCTTTCTGTTCTATTTTAATCATTCTCTTTTTGTAGCCCATATGTTTTATTTGCCATTTTCCTGTATTGTTTCCTTTTGGCATTACTTATTTGCTTTTCTTTGCAGTTTATTTGATCCATAAAGATCTTATAAAATATTTTCATTAATTCCACATTGCTGTGTTCTCATTAATCTTATTTCATATGCTTAGTATAACATCAGCTTCTATTTATCCCTTAATGCAAATTTCTTCACTTCCTTGACATTTAAAAAAAAAAAGCAGAAGAATTAAATTCAGCATGAAAACAATAAGGGAAAAAAAGTATTATTTTCGGAAACTACTTTTAAGAAGTGATAAATAATTTTTTTTAAATTATTTCCAAAAACAATTATTTCCACATAGAGATGAGGTAAATATAAAAATTTTAAAGGAAAGATGCTAAGAAGAAAGTAATACCTATAGTAAAGACATGGGAAAGGTTCCATTTAGGTGAATTTTCATTGCTTTCAATCACAAGACAAAATTTGACATCCGATCTTCTAAATAAAGTGGTTTTAGTTATATATCTAAGGCAAATGTCACATAGGAGACTAGAACATTGTGTGGCTAACAGTAGAGGCTCGATGCATAGGTTTCCTCAAATATGTCTGAATAAATTTACAAAAAATTGTGGTGTTAAAATTTTCTGTCCTCAGCAAATGTTCACAGCTTGCAGAAGGCCGCAGGCTTTGGGAGTAATGAATCATTAAGAGAGGGCTTCCTAGGTGAGTCAAAAGTAAAGAATCCACTAGCCAGTGCAGGAGATGCAGGAGACATGGGCTTGATCTCTGGGTTGGAAAGTTCCCCTGGAGAATGAAATGGCAACTCACTCCAATAATCTTGCCTGGGAAATCCTGTGGACAGAAGCCTGGTGAGCTACAGTCTATAAAATTGCAAAGAATCAGACACAAGTGAACACACACATGACAAGGGAACACCTCAGACTATTTTTAGTCAGGTGTCTTTTCCAATGATGTAACCAAAATTTTTAGGTTATAGATTTTGCAATACTCAATATCAGCCTATTCATTTTCACTGTTAAGAGCAAAGTTTTTTAAAGTGTTCTTTCTCTGGAACCATCAAAGGTTATGACTTAAGACAGTCTACCCCTAACTGTTAAGGCCATTTGGAAAACTGATATGTCTCAAAACCTCAGAAGGAATACTCCCATAAATAATGGACTTTATTCAAAGTCTTATTTCAATTCAGTCCAAAAATCATTTGCCAGCCGTGTTGTATGCATAGCTTTGGACCAGTCACTGAGGGACTGTGGAGACCAGAAGAACACAGGGTGATCTCAAGGAACTTGCTTTCAAGGAGCTAGACTTCAAGTAAAGTGAAAGTCACTCAGTCTTGTCCAACTCTTCACAACCCCATGGACTATACAGTCCATGGAATTCTCCAGGCCAGAATACTGGAGTGGATAGCCTATCCCTTCTCCAGCAGATCTTTCCAACCTAGGGATCAAATCAGGGTCTCCTGCATTGCAGGCAGATTCTTTACCAACTGAGCTATCAGGGAAACCTAGACTTCAAGTAAAAGAAGTACAAATAACTAATTCAGACTAAAATGTCATATTTGTACAAATGGAGATAAAAGAAATATGATAGGAGACACAAAAAGAGAAGTTATAATCTCCAAAAGTGAGAGTAGGAAAACCTTCAGGATTTTCTAGTTACTGATTAAGTATTATGTCAAATATAGTTAAAGGAAGAAAGAGAAGATAGTTTAGGTTAAACAGAGACAAAGATATCTGCAAATATGTGGCCCTGTCAGTGATGGTGAAGATTATGGAATATAAAAGGAAACAAGGCAAATAAAAAAGTGAAAAGATGTGAGGGACCAGATGGTGAAGGCCTTGAATATCATAGTAAGGAGTTTGTATTTACACCCTCTGGCCCACATACATGTTCCAACAGTAGCTGAGATCTTAGCTGTACCAGAATTGCTTCAGGAAGATCATACTCTCAAAAACTCATTTACTCCTTGATGCATTTTCAGAATATTGATTCTTGGTTGCTTACTCATGCTCTCAGGTTAAAACAACAAGCAAAAACTCTGTATTGAACTCATTTTTAATATTCTGCATTCTTAATGAATTGTAACTAAGCTTTTCTCCCACTTATTGAGTCACTGGCAATACAGTCTAGTTGAAAATTACCCCATCTCAGCCCTGTGTAAGAAATCTACGTGTTTCTCATGAAAGCTATGTGGCAACAGCACCTCACATTTATTTGTATACTGCTTTGTTATTTGCAACCTGTTTTCAAATACACTGTGACTCTGTCACATTGTGCAACACATTGTGTTCTTGTTATTTGACAGACATTAGGCCAAGCTCTTTATATTCAATCCCATTTAGAAATGAGAATATTGAGGCTTATAAACATTAAGAGACTTCACAAGATCATAGAACTAATAACTAGAAATAAGATCAGGGCTGAGTCTAGAATTTCCACTTTAACCATCATACTACATCATTTCTGTTATAAACACACATACCCCAAAACTATTATATTTTCAACAGGAAGCAAAATATTTTTAAGTCAGTGACTTTCTAGAACAAAGTCTAGAAAGTCATTTCAGACAAATATTCAATTTATCTTACTTGTTCAATGCATCCAAAATTATCAAAAATGTATCCTGTAATCTTTTTTAACATGGACTACCCCAGCCAAGAGAGCAATGCGCTTGACATTGTATGCCAAAGCTTATGCATTAAAATATATTCAGTACAGTTCAGTTGCTCAGTCATGTCTGACTCTTTGCAACCCCATGGACTACAGTACGCCACACTTTCCCATCCATCTTTCCCATCCTAGAGCTTACTCTAACTCATGTCCATCGAGTCAGTAATGCCATCCAACCATCTCATCCTCTGTCGTCCCCTTCTCCTCTCACCTTCAATCTTTCCCAGCATCAGGGTCTTTTCAAATGAGTTACTTATTCACATCAGGTGGCCAAAGTATTGGAGTTTCAGCTTCAGCAACAGTCCTTCCAATGAATATTCAGGACTGATTTCCTTTAGGATGGACTGGTTGGATCTCCTTGCAGTCTCAGGGACTCTCAAGAGTCTTCTCCAACACCACAGTTCAAAAGCATCAATTCTTTGGCGCTCAGCTTTCTTCACAGTCCAACTCTCACATCCATACATGACCATGGAAAAACCATAGCCTTGACTAGACAGACCTTTGTTGGCAAAGTAATGTCTCTGCTTTTCAATATGCTGTCTAGGTTGATCATAGCTTTCCTTCCAAGGAGCAAGCGTCTTTTCATTTCATGACTGCAGCCACCATATGCAGTGATTTTGGAGCCCCCAAAAATAGTCTGTCACTGTTTTCATTGTTTCCCCATCTACTTCCATGAAGTGATGGGACTGGATGCCATGATTTTAGTTTTCTGAGTGTTGAACTTTAAGCCAAATTTTTCACTCTCCTCTTTCACTTTCATCAAGAGGCTCTTTTCTTCACTTTCTGCCATAAAGGTGGTGTCATCTGCATATCTGAGGTTATTGATATTTCTCCTGGCAGTCTTGATTCCACCTTGTGCTTCCTCCAGCCCAGTGTTTCTCATGATGTACTCTGTAAATAAGTTAAATAAGCAGGGTGACAATATACAGCCTTTACATACTCCTTTTCCTATTTGGAACCAGTCTGTTTTCCCTGTCCAGTTCTAACTGTTGCTTCCTGACCTGCATACAGGTTTCTCAGGAGGCAGGTCAGGTGGTCTGGTATTCATATCTCCTTCACAGAGTTTGTTGTGATCCACACAGTCAAAGGCTTTGGCATAATCAATAAGGCAGAAGTAGATATTTTTCTGGAACTCTCTTGCCTTTCTCAATGATCCAATGGATGTTAGCAATTTAATCTCTGGCTCCTCTCTTTTCTAAATCCAACTTGAGCATCTGGAGGTTCACAGTTCATGTACTGTTGAAGCCTGGCTTGGAGAATTTTGAGCATTACTTTAACTTGTGAGATGAGTGCAATTGTGCAGTAGTTTGAGCATTCTTTGGGATTGCCTTTCATTGGGATTGAAATGAAAACTTATTTTTTCCAGTCCTGTAGCCACTGCTGAGTTTTCCAAATTTGCTGGCATGTTGAGTGGAGCACTTTCACAGCATCATCTTTTAGGGTTTGAAATAGCTCACCTGGAATTCCATCACCTCCACTAGCTTTGTTCATAGTGATGCTTCCTAAGGCCCACTTCACTTCACATTCCAGGATGTCTGGCTCTAGGTGAGTGATCACATCATAGTGATTATCTGGGTCATGAAGATCTTTTTTGTACAGTTCTTCTGTGTTTTCCTGCCAACTCTTCTTAATATCTTCTGCTTCTGTTAGGTCCATACCATCTCTGTCCTTTATTGTGCCCATCTTTGCATGAAATATTCTCTTAGTGTCTCTAATTTTCTTGAGGAGATCTCTAGCTTTTCCCATTCTATTATTTTCCTCTATTTCTTTACATTGATCACTAAGGAAGGCTTTCTTATCTCTCCTTGCTATTCTTTAGAACTCTGCATTCAAATGGGAATATCTTTCCTTTTCTCCTTTGCCTATTCTTTCTCTTCTTTTTCCAGCTTTGTGAGGCCTCCTCAGACAACCATTTTGCCTTTTTGTATTTCTTTTTCTTGGAGATGGTCTTGATCACTGCTTGCTGCACAAAGTCATGAACCTCCATCCACAGTTCTTCAGGCATGCTGTCTATCAGATCTAATCCCTTGAATCTATTTGCCACTTCCACTGTATTATTATAATAATAAAGTATATTATTAATGGAAAAATTGTTGTAAAATGCACCAATGGTAAGACAACAATTTTGAAATCTAAATATATGTCACTACTTTAGATTTGAGAATTCTAAATATATTTCATTATTTTAATACAAAACAAATTCCTTAAGAGAAAATTGAAATGTTATGTTTCTGAAGTCAAAGTCAGAATAAACATCTAATCTCCCAAGTATTATACTAGTCACTATTTCCTTTTTTTTAAATTTTTTAATTGAAGGCTAATTGTGTTGGTTTCTTGCAAACATCAACATGAATCAGCCATATGGTTCACTATTTCAAAACTGTATCTCCTCGAAGTTATAACTGCGTCCTTGAGGGACCTTTATTCATACATGAGTAGGAGGGTTCTTAGCCATTACTGTACTTCCATTCCTGTCCAACCAGTAGCACCAGCTAGGTTTCCCATCTCTTTATCGTCCCACATGTAGAAATACTTTCCTGTTTGAATTCATTCTTGCCTCTCCTTAAGAAAGTCATTGCCAGCTGAAGAAAAAAATGAAGTCTAATAAAAACCCCAGGAGCATTATTAAATTGGATTTAAATGAACAACTTTATTAGAGAAAAATAAAAGTTCTGTTCCCTATCTGTTAAAGAAATATCATTTTGATGTTATACATAACAGAGCTAAGCAAGAAATTATAGCCCCAGAAGCAAATTGCTAGCCTAGTATGGTTCTACCAGAGAAAAGAGCAAAATGTCCTTTTAAAGAAGCTTTATCATCAAAATAATTCTTAAAATCTCATAGCTAAGAGGCATTCACTGATAGCTGAAACTTTGAAAAACTATCCAGGAAGGAAAACCAAGTAATAATAGCTTTGTATTGATTAAATATCATTTTTTCAAATATCATTTGTAAATATATGTACAAGTGCCCAGCTCCTCCTTAGCAGAACTCCTAAAACAACAAATACTTGCAGCCATGAAATAATCAAAGAGAACTGAAGAAGAGAAAAATAAATTACATGTAAATTATTTTTATTCTGGAGACAGATAAAAGTGGTTTCTCTAAACAGATGACATGAGCCAAATAAATTTTAATGGCCATTTGGGAAAACATGATTGACCAAGCAGCAGAATGAAACATGTTCTCCAGAGAACAGAACAGGCCTTAGGAACTCCATAAGTAAAAATGTGTAATGATCATGATGACAACTTATCCACATTTTTTATTACCTTAAGAATCCAATAAAGAAAATAAATGTGTTCTCTCACAAGAAAGAATTTACCTCAAAAACTTGTTTGGTATCCTTTAAATAAACCACATTTATATTTTAAAGGCATGTATATTAAATCTAATATTAGTATGAAAATCCAAGCAATATAATTTGAGAAATCTATTCATTTTATTTACAGTTAGCACTAGGGAAATCAAAAGGCTATGTTTCTGATAAAAATAACTGATTTACATTTTGTTAATATAAAAATGATAAATGATTGCTTTATTGACTCTGTATTTTGAACTGTTAACTTATGAAAATATAAAAATAGTTATTTCCCTGGTGATCCAGTGGTTAAGACTCTGTACTTCCAATGCAGGGGGAATGGGTTTGTGGAAAAAATAAAAATAAAAAATTAGTATCCCTCTCATTATTTAACACCCTTTCAAGATTCTCCTCTTCTCGTCTAAATGTTCTTTTATTTATTTCCTCCACTTCTTTACTATTATTCATGCAGTTTCATAGGAGATGACAGTGACAAACCTATGAATACCAATAGCAAACCCACAGCACTGAAGTCTTCACAATAATGAGCGAGGCTCTTTATATTTTAATCCTCATTTATTTGTCCTTTTGATCCCTGAGGAAAAATCTCACACTTCATTGTGTTTTACATAACTTCCTTCCAGAGAACAAACCATCTTGTTGCACTTATATCTTTTTCTCTATCAAAGTTCCTTGAGCACAGGACCCTCTAAGCATCTTCGTGTCTCCAGGAACCAACTCAATGCCCAAAACTGAACACGTGATGTTAACTCAACCTGTACTGCCAACCTGTTTCTTCGATGGCCAGTAGCAAATATTTCAGACTTTTGAGGGCCGTCCGGTCTCTGTCACAACTACTCAACTCTGCCACTGCAGTAGGAATTAGCCATAGATAAAATGTTTTTTTCTTTAATGAGCATGACTGTCATTCAATAAAATTTTATTTACAGAAAGGTGGACAATTTCGTATTTCAATAAAACTTTATTCACAGGAAAGGTGGGCTGCCCACAGTGCCATTACTTTACCAACCCCTGCTATAGGAGGGCAGGCATAAACACAAAAGTGAAGGCTAAGGGGTGAGTCTAAAACACTGTAGCTTAGGTGAAAACTGCTTACACCTCATGCCATGTATTCCTAAATAAAATATGGCTGTCTTTAGGTTTTTAAACTTTATATAAATGGTATCATAGAACAGCTTCCTATATTTTGCTTTTTGAGCAATGCACAAGTGTCAACAAGTGCATCAGATGTTGACACTTGTGGCCTCTAGTTCATTATGTTTGACAATTGTATAATATTCTATTCTATCAGTAGACCACAGTTTTCCCTTGCTCTTGATGATAAATGTTAAAACAACACAAATCTTTTATATCACAGTTAATTTTTAACTACCAAAAATGCTTCAACTATCTTACATAAATTCTTTTGAAAATGTACCAAATTTTCTGAAGCGACTCTGCCTAGAAATGAAACTGCAAAGTCATTAAACATAAAAAATTCAGTTTTAATAGATAGTTCCTCCCTGGTGGCTCAGACGGTAAAGTGTCTGCTTTCAATGCAGGAGACCCGGGTTCAATCCCTGGGTCGGGAAGATCCTCTGGAGAAGGAAATGGCAACCCACTCCAGTAGTCTTGCGGAAAATCCTATGGATGAAGGAGCATGGTAGGCTACAGTCCAGGGGGTCAAAGAGTCGGACATGATTGAGCGACTTCACTTTCCTATTGTAGGCAGAATAACAGTTCCTCAAAGAAGTCTATGTCTTAATCCCCAGAATTTGTGAATATGTTTGTTTACATGGCAAAAGGAAATTAAGGTTGCTAACCAGCTGACCTTGAGATGAGATTATCTTGGACAATTCAGGTAGACCCTGTGTCCTCACAAGGGTACTTATCATTACAAGAAGGAAGAAAAAAGTGAAAGGAAGAACCAGAGAGATGTTAGTATGAGAAGGACTCAGCTCAACATTTCTGACATTAAGATGGAGGGAATGTAGATGGCCTCTAGACGCTAGAAAAAAACAAGGAAGCAGAACCCTAAAGTTTCCAGAAAGGAATACAACACTGCTGACCCATTCTAGTCCAAAGAGACCCATATCAGACTTCTGACCTCCACTACTGTGAGATAATAGTCTTGTGTTGTTTTAAGCTACTTGATTTATTATTAATACAGAACCAACAGAAGATTAATACATGTCTATATTGCCATACAAGTGTTAGCTCATGCTAATTTATAAGCTTACTAGCAGTATATAATACTGCTAGTTACTGTTTGTGTATGGTTTTAGGAAGGGATATAACTATGTTTTTCAATATTGGGCTACTCAATACAATTTATTGTATCATTTCTACTAATAAGTAATACCAATTTCATTATTATATCAAATTCAAATTTTTATATATAGTAGATCTATTTCTTAGTTCGTGTTGTTTTTTTTTTTTTTCATTCTATTTGATTGGTCCCTTTATCTAGCCTGCTTCAATACCATATTACATTGATTATCATTATTTTGTAAGCTTTGTCATTTATAATCTACTATTGCATAATTTTACCTTATTTTTCTTCAAATTTGTTTTAGTGACTCTTGGCATTTTGTTCTTCCATATAAAAAATTCTAGAAATTTCCTAAATTATATTGCTTCTCTGATATTCTGTCATTTTTCTCTTGTATCTCTTCTAGAAAGCTTTCTAATTTCCTTCTCTTATGACTGGTCTATTATTTCTTCCTCTTTTAATTGACCTATGCTTTGCTCTGGCATTTAGCATGCTTCTGATTAATTTGTTTTCTTTCTATAGTTCCTCTCATTGCATGACTTACAGAAGGTAAGGAGAAAAGAAGTCTCCAGAATCCCCAGTTGGCACTTACGTTCATTTTTCCAGAAAGCAGTATTGCACATGATAGTTTTTTCCTTAATGGTGTTGGTATCCATGGACACTTCAGAAATGATGAGAGGTGGTGTGGGAGCCTAGCCACTATACAGAACATCTAATTCTAAGGGAAAATGTACCTGCATTTTAAGCAATGGAATGAATTTTTAAAATACAATCAGTTTGTAAGGTAGAAACTGCCTTTATAAACACACACTCACATAAATATCAGATGAACTTTGTTTGTATGTGCTCCACAATCCCAACTCCCTCCACGTACAAATAGACTTTAATGGCCTCCAAAATCATCTATCAACTTAATGACATCGAGAAAAGTTTAGCTCTCTAAGAGCCAGGTCTAAAGTTTAGATATTTTTTTCAGCATTGAAAAATTATAATACTAAAGAATGCAAATAGCCAGAAGTCATACTGAAGAGAACTACCAAAACAATTTTATAAGGATTTTTGTGGACATTCCCTTAATCGCTGGGCCAGTGAACACCAAATCAAATGTACATCCCTTCCAGAAGACTATTAGCTTTTTCACATGACAAAATTTTAATATTATATCATTGGCTCTTAAAGAAGCATACTGAGAATATACTCAAAAATACTATGGTATATTCCTTCCCACAGAGATGCTCAAGAAAAAACTATAAATTGAAGATTGTCTTTGGAGTCTATTCACTGTGATATTTTCTGATACTTCTTTCCTTCTAGATAATATCCTTTTCCAACTCAAATATCAACCACTTTTTAAGAAGTATTGTGCCCTTCTATATTCCAACAGAATTTATTCAATGCTCTAAATAAGTGCATTCCAACTTATATAAGATTCACATTTCCACCATAATTTCATGGCAAAGTAGTTACTATTTGAGAAACTAAATCTTCAAGAATATTACCTATAATTATTGAAAACTTGTTAAAAAAATTAAAACTTTTAAAACTATTAAAACTTTTTGCCACTTATCTTAGGAGTATATGCATTATAAACAGACATTTTTGAGAAAATGTCTCAAAACAAAGAAATCTATAACAATGGATTATCTAAAAGTATTATAGATGATGGATGGTAAACTTATTTCTCCATCAAATTAAGGGTCATGTTTGCAAAATTTAACCTTGTGTCCATGAGTACTTCATTGAAAATTAAATATTCTCTGCCTCTCTGAAAGTGAAAGTGTTAGCCACTCAGTCATGTTCTACTATTGTAACCCCATGGACTGTAGCCTACCAGGCTCCTCTGTCCATGGGATTCTCCAGGCAAGAATACTGAGTGGACTGCCGTTTTCTTCTCCAAGGGATCTTTCCAACCCAGGGATTGAACCTGGGTCTCCTACATTGCAGGCAGACTCTTTACTGACTGAACCAACAGGGAAGGGTTTACCTCATTTAAATACTTCATAAGTGGAATCATGCCATATTTCCTCTTCTTTGACACTTATTTCACTTATATAATGTCCTCCGAGTTCATCTATATTGTGGCAAATGACAGGATTTCCTTCTTTTTAAAGGCTGAATTATATTCTTTTATATGCATATATATTTTCTGTATCCATCAGTGATGGACATTTGGATTATTTCCATATTTTAGCTATCATTGAATAGCACTACAACGAATATGGAAGTGTAGACATCTCTTCAAGATTGATTTTATCTCTTTTGAATATATACCTAGAAGTAGGACTGCTGAATCATATGGTAGTTCTATTTTTAATTTTTTAAGAAACCTTCATTCTTTTTCTTAACTGCATTATTTTACATTCTCATCAACAGTGTGTAAGACTTCCAATTTCTCCACATCCTTGTCACTTGTTATCTTTGGGGTTTTTTTGATAATAGTAATCCTAACCTTGTAGCTCAGTCAGTAAAGAGTCTGCCTGCAGTGTAGGGGACCCAGGTTTGATCCCTGGGTCAGGAAGATCCCCTGGAGAAGGAAATGGCAACCCACTCCAGTATCTGTGCCTGGAAAATCTCATGGACAGAAAAGCCTGGTGAGCTGCCGTCCATGGGGTCACAAACAGTCAGACATGACTGAACAACTAACACTAACCAACGTAAGATGATATCTTATTGTATTTTTAATTTGCATTTTCCAATAATTAATAATGCTGGGCATCTTTCCACAAAAAAAAAAAAGAAAAAATAAATTTCCTAAAAAAAAAAAAATAGGAGCAAAACTATGATGCAACAACCCCACAATACCCTTAGGAAACCATAACTGAAAAAGACACATGTACCCCAGTGTTTATTGCAGCACTATTTATAATACCTAAAACATGGAAGCAACCTAGATGTCCATCAACAGATGAATGAATAAAGAAGTATAGTACATATATGCAATGGAATATTACTCAACCATAAAAAGCAATGCATTTGAGTCAGTCTTTTTTTTTTTTTTTTTCCTTACTCTTTATTTTTTATCATACTGTTTTATTTCCTGCCTCCCCTTACATTTGGGAGCACCTTGTTTGTCTGCTAGCCAAGCTGTCCCCTCAGGTCTTGCAAGTATTCCTATAACTTCTGAATGTCCTGCACTGTGCACAGTTAGGTTTTAGCCATAACTCAACAATGTGAGCATGGTGTATAACCATCTCAAGAGGACAAAGAATGGAGCTCCGAACTAACTCAATACGTCTAAAATACAGTGCAGAAAGACACACACTGTCTGTACTGTGATAAAGATTATGAGACCAGCATATGCCATATTTCAATTATTTTACGACTGTCTATAGAAAGCTTATCATTAAGGGAAATATTAATTAACCTTGGAGATACCCCCAGAACACTTAAAATTTCTCCAGGACCCCTCCTCTAGTTTCTCCAGCCTACACTCTCCTCCACTTTGAACTACTGCAACCCCTAAAAGGACAATGCAAGTCTTCTGGTTCCAGCACCCTGGGGGTAACTAAGGTGCTACGTTACCTCTTTTATCACAAAGAGCTAGAAATGCTAGATAAAATGTCACATGTACACAGGTGCTGGTACATGTATAACAACTCTGTGAATATCACACATTTGAGCCACACAGTATACTGAAATTACTACCAGCTGTGAACTGGCTGCCTTATGCCTTGTGCAGAGCTGTTGTCTATGCCATCTCTGCACCATCAACCAGGAAATTCCCTCCCTCTGTTCTTTGGATCCCATGCCACTATCTTTAATGGTAGCACATATTCTCCAGCTGGAGGATCCAGTTCCAGGATGGCTCACTCACACTGCTGGAGATTTGATGCTGGGAACTCAGCTGAGCTGTTGTGAACAGCCTCTCTCAGAAAGGCCTCTCCATGAAGCTGCTTGGGCTCCCTCAGAGCATGGTGGTAGGTTCTCTGGATGAGATAGCATAAGCTGACAGGCCTTTTAAAAGCCAGTGCCTAGAAGTCTCAGGACAGCACTTTCTTTGTGGAGCAGTATAGACCCAGCCAGGCAGCAGTTTTGTGGCTTTGGTTTCTTTGTTTTTGTTATATAGCATGCCATTGTGTGTATACATATAGCACAATTTATCCATTCTACTCTTGTCAGTTTTTGGTTATTCTTTTTTTTTTTTTTAATTTATTTATTTATTTATTTGTAGTGAATTTTGTCATACATTGGAATGAAACAGCCATGGGTTTACATGTGTTCCCCATCTCCATCCCCCCTCCCACCTCCCTCTCCACCCGCTCCCCCTAGGTTTTCCCAGTGCACCAGGTCCGAGAGCTTGTCTCATGCATCCAAACTGGGCTGGTGATCTGTTTCATCCTAGATACTATACATGTTTCGATGCTGTTCTCTTGAAACATCCCACCCTCTCCTTCTCCCACAGAGTCTAAAAGACTGTTCTATAAATCTGTGTCTTTTTTTTTTCTGTTCTGCATATAGAGTTATTATTAACATCATTCTAAATTCCATATATATGTGTTAGTATATTGTAATGGTCTTTATCTTTCTGGCTTACTTCACTCTGTATAATGGGCTCCAGTTTCATCCATCTCATTAGAATTGATTCAACTGAATTCATTTTAATGGCTGCATAATATTCCATGGTGTATATGTACCACAGCTTCCTTATCCATTCGTCTGCTGATGGGCATCTAGGTTGCTTCCATGTCCTGGCTATGATAAACAGTGCTGGGATGAACATTGGGGTGTACATGTCTCTTTCAGATCTGGTTTCCTTGGTGTGTATGCCCAGAAGTGGAATTTCTGGGTCATATGGAAGTTCTATTTCCAGTTTTTTAAGAAATCTCCACACTGTTCTCCATAGTGGCTGTACTAGTTTGCATTCCCACCAACAGTGTAAGAGGGTTCCCTTTTCTCCACACCCTCTCCAGCATTTATTGCTTGTAGACTTTTGGATAGCAGCCATCCTGATTGGCGTGTAATGGTACCTAATTGTGGTTTTGATTTGCATTTCTCTGATAATGAGTGATGTTGAGCATCTTTTCATGTGTTTCTTAGCCATCTGTATGTCTTCCTTGGAGAAGTGTCTGTTTAGTTCTTTGGCCCATTTTTTGATTGGGTCATTTATTTTTCTGGTGTTGAGCTGGAGGAGTTGCTTGTATATTTTTGAGATTAATCCTTTGTCTGTTGCTTCATTTGCTATTATTTTCTCCCAATCTGAGGGTTGTCTTTTCACCTTGCTTATAGTTTCCTTTGCTGTGCAAAAGCTTTTAAGTTTCATTAGGTCCCATTTGTTTATTTTTGCTTTTGTTTCTAATATCCTGGGATGTGGGTCATAGAGGATCCTGCTGTGATTTATGTCAGAGAGTGTTTTGCCTATGTTCTCCTCTAGGAGTTTTATAGTTTCTGGTCTTACATTTAGATCTTTAATCCATTTTGAATTTATTTTTGTGTATGGTGTTAGAAAGTGTTCTAGTTTCATTCTTTTACAAGTGGTTGACCAATTTTCCCAGCACCACTTGTTAAAGAGGCTATCTTTTTTCCATTATATATCCTTGCCTCCTTTGTCGAAGATAAGGTGACCATATGCTCGTGGATTTATCTCTGGGCTTTCTATTCTGATCCATTGATCTATATATCTGTCTTTGTGCCAATACCATACTGTCTTGATGACTGTGGCTTTGTAGTATAGTCTGAGGTCAGGCAGGTTGATTCCTCCAGTTCCATTCTTCTTTCTCAAGATTACTTTGGCTATTCTAGGTTTTTTGTATTTCCATACAAATTGTGAAATTATTTGTTCTAGTTCTGTGAAAAATACCGTTGGTAGCTTGATAGGGATTGCATTGAATCTGTAGATTGCTTTGGGTAGTATGGCCATTTTGACAATGTTGATTCTTCCAATCCATGAACACGGTATATTTCTCCATCTGTTTGTGTCCTCTTTTATTTCTTTCATCAGTGATTTATAGTTTTCTATGTATAAATCTTTTGTTTCTTTAGGTAGATATATTCCTAAGTATTTTATTCTTTTTGTTGCAATGGTGAATGGTATTGTTTCCTTAATTTCTCTTTCTGTTTTCTCATTGTTAGTGTATAAGAATGCAAGAGATTTCTGTGTGTTAATTTTATATCCTGCAACTTTACTCTATTCGTTGATTAGCTCTAGTAATTTTCTGGTAGAGTCTTTAGGGTTTTCTATGTAGAGGATCATGTCATCTGCAAACTTCACTTCTTCTTTTCCTATCTGGATTCCTTTTATTTCTTTTTCTGCCCTGATTGCTGTGGCCAACACTTCCAAAACTATGTTGAACAGAAGTGGTGAGAGTGGCCACCCTTGTCTTGTTCCTGATTTTAGGGGAAATGCTTTCAATTTTTCACCATTGAGGGTAATGCTTGCTGTGGGTTTGTCATATATAGCTTTTATTATGTTGAGGTATGTTCCTTCTATTCCTGCTTTCTGGAGAGTTTTAATCATAAATGGATGTTGAATTTTTTCAAAGGCTTTTTCTGCATCTATTGAGATAATCATATGGTTTTTATCTTTCAATTTGTTAATGTGGTGTATCACATTGAGTGATTTGCGGATATTAAAGAATCCTTGCATTCCTGGGATAAAGCCCACTTGGTCATGGTGTATGATTTTTTTAATATGTTGTTGGATTCTGTTTGCTAGAATTTTGTTAAGGATTTTTGCATCTATGTTCATCAGTGATATTGGCCTGTAGTTTTCTTTTTTTGTGGTATCTTTGTCTGGTTTTGGAATTAAGGTGATGGTGGCCTCATAGAATGAGTTTGGAAGTTTACCTTCTTCTGCTATTTTCTGGAAGAGTTTGAGTAAGATAGGTGTTAGCTCTTCTCTGAACTTTTGGTAGAATTCAGCTGTGAAGCCATCTGGTCCTGGGCTTTTGTTTGCTGGAAGATTTCTGATTACAGTTTCGATTTCCTTGCTTGTGATGGGTTTGTTAAGATCTTCTATTTCTTCCTGGTTCAGTTTTGGAAAGTTATACTTCTCTAAGAACTTGTCCATTTCTTCCAAGTTGTCCATTTTATTGGCATAGAGCTGCTGGTAGTAGTCTCTCATGATCCTTTGTATTTCAGTGTTGTCTGTTGTGATCTCTCCATTTTCATTTCTAATTTTGTTAATTTGGTTCTTCTCCCTTTGTTTCTTAATGAGTCTTGCTAATGGTTTGTCAATTTTGTTTATTTTTTCAAAAAACCAGCTTTTAGCTTTGTTGATTTTTGCTATGGTCTCTTTAGTTTCTTTTGCATTTATTTCTGCCCTAATTTTTAAGATTTCTTTCCTTCTACTAACCCTGGGGTTCTTCATTTCTTCCTTCTCTAACTGCTTTAGGTGTAGGGTTAGGTTATTTATTTGACTTTTTTCTTGTTTCTTGAGGTAGGCCTGTAATGCTATGAATCTTCCCCTTAGCACTGCTTTTACAGTGTCCCATAGGTTTTGGGTTGTTGTGTTTTCATTTTCATTCGTTTCTATGGATATTTTGATTTCTTTTTTTGATTTCTTCTATGATTTGTTGGTTATTCAGAAGCGTGTTGTTTAGCCTCCATATGTTTGAGTTTTTAATAATTTTTTTCCTGTTATTGAGATCTAATCTTACTGCACTGTGGTCAGAGAAGATGACTGGAATGATTTCAATTTTTTTGAATTTACCAAGACTAGATTTATGGCCCAGGATGTGATCTATTCTGGAGAAGGTTCCGTGTGCACTTGAGAAAAAGGTGAAGTTGATTGTTTTGGGGTGAAAGGTCCTATAGATGTCAATAAGGTCTAGCTGGTCCATTGTGTCCTTTAAAGTTTGTGTTTCCTTGTTAATTTTCTGTCTAGTTGATCTATCCATAGTTGTGAGTGGGGTATTAAAGTCTCCCACTATTATTGTGTTATTATTAATTTCCTCTTTCATCCTCGTTAGTATTTGCCTTACATATTGTGGTGCTCCTATGTTGGGTGCATATATATTTATAATTGTTATATCTTCTTCTTGAATTGATCCTTTGATCATTATGTAGTGTCCTTCTTTGTCTCTTTTCACAGCCTTTATTTGAAAGTCTATTTTATCTGATATGAGTATTGCAACTCCTGCTTTCTTTTGGTCTCCGTTTGCATGGTCTCCGTTTTCCAGCCCTTCACTTTTAGTCTGTATGTGTCCCTTGTTTTGAAGTGGGTCTCTTGTAGACAGCATATATAGGGGTCTTGTTTTTGTATCCATTCAGCCAGTCTTTGTCTTTTGGTTGGGGCATTCAACCCATTTACATTTAGGGTAATTATTGATAGGTATGGTCCCGTTGCCATTTAGTTTGCTGTTATGGGGTTCACGTTTATATAACCTTTCTGTGTTTCCTGTCTAGAGAAGATCCTTTAGCATTTGTTGAAGAGCTGGTTTGGTGGTGCTGAATTCTCTCAGCTTTTGCTTGTCTGTAAAGCTTCTGAATTCTCCTTCATATCTGAATGAGATCCTTGCTGGGTACAGTAATCTTGGTTGTAGGTTGTTCTCTTTCATTACTCTAAGTATGTCCTGCCATTCCCTTCTGGCCTGAAGGGTTTCTATTGATAGATCAGCTGTTATCCTTATGGGAATCCCTTTATGTGTTATTTGTTGTTTCTCCCTTGCTGCTTTTAATAGTTGTTCTTTGTGTTTGATCTTTGTTAATTTGATTAATATGTGTCTTGGGGTATTTCGCCTTGGGTTTATCCTGTTTGGAACTCTCTGGGTTTCTTGGACTTGGGTGGCTATTTCCTTCCCCATTTTAGGGAAGTTTTCAGCTATTATCTCCTCGAGTAGCTTCTCATGGCCTTTCTTTTTGTCTTCTTCTGGGACTCCTATGATTCGAATGTTGGGGCGTTTCACATTGTCCCAGAGGTCCCTGAGGTTGTCCTCATTTCTTTTGATTCTTTTTTCTTTTTTCCTCTCTGCTTCATTTATTTCCACCATTTTATCTTCTACCTCACTTATCCTATCTTCTGTCTCTGTTATTCTACTCATGGTTCCCTCCAGAGTGACTTTGATCTCATTTATTGCATTATTCATTTTTAATTGACTCTTTTTTATTTCTTCTAGGTCCTTGTTAAACATTTCTTGCATCTTCTCCATCTTTGTCTCCAGGCTATTTATTTGTAACTCCATTTTGCTTTCAAGATTTTGGATCATTTTCATTATCATTATTCTAAATTCTTTTTCAGGTAGATTCCCTATCTCCTCCTCTTTTGTTAGATTTGGTGGGCTTTTTTCGTGTTCCTTTACTTGTTGGGTATTTCTCTGCCTTTTCATCTTGCTTAGATTGCTGTGTCTGGGGTGGGCTTTCTGTATTCTGCTGGTCTGTGGTTCCTTTTTATTGTGAAGATTTTACCCAGTGGGTGGTGTTGGACTATTGGCTTTTCAAGGTTTCCTGGTTAGGGAAGCTTGTGTCAGTGTTCTGGTGCGTGGAGATGGATTTCTTCTCTCTGGAGTGCAATGGAGTGCCCAGTGATGGGTTTTGCAACGGTCTATGTGTTAGGTGTAACTTTGGGCAGCCTGTATGTTGGCACTTAGGTCTATGTTCCTGCGTTACTATAGAATTTATGTAGTATGTCTTGTCCTGGAGCTTCTTGACTCTTGGGTGGCGGTTGGTTTTGGTGTAGGTATGGGGGCTTTTGGATGGATTCTTATTCCTTAATGTTCTGTGTAGTCAGGATTTTTATGGTTTTCTCAGGTTTGGGGCTTAAGTCTCCTGCCTCTGGATTTCAGTTTTATTCTACCCGGAGTCTCAAGACTTCTCCAACTACGCAGCACTGGTAATAAAAACTTCTAGGTTAATGGTGAAAAGATTTGCCACCGTGAGGGACCATCAAAGAGGTTCATAGAGTTACACGAATAATAGGAGAGGGAGGAAGGAGATAGAGGTGAGCAGGCGAGGAGAAAGGGGGACTTGAGAGGAAAGAGACAGATCTACCCAGTTATCTGTTCTCAAAGTGTTATCTGTAGCCCAGACACCCACAAAGATTCGCCAAATTGGATTGGGAAGAGAAGGGGAAAGGAGGCAATAGTTGTTCTGAGGTAGAAAACAGAGAGTCAAACGTGGAAGAGAGTAATCAACACACTCCTGAATAGAAATGGGAACTGAATACTGGATTCTTAAATGTTCAACATTTATATCACATACTGATAAACAAAGATTAAAAAATTTAGCGTAGAGGTTAGACTCTTTGAAATAAAATATTTAAAAACAAAAACAAAAACCCAAGATTTAGAGATATATATGGAGTTCAGTTTAAAAATAGGGCTTCTCTTTTTTTTTTTTGCAAGGTTATATTGAGATGAAAATGAAAATTAAGGAATAATAGAGGAATATTAGAGGACTTTAAAAGGAAATAAGAGAGAAAAACAAGCAAAAGAAAAGAAAGAAAAGAAAAAAAAAAGAAGAAGAAAGAAAAAAAAGCAAAAAAAAAGAAAAAAAGAAAAACAAATTTTTTTTCCCTAATTGAAAAAAAATCATAAAAATATATGAAAATGAAAGTTGAGGAGTAATGGGGGAGTAGTGGGGAAGTTTAAAAGACAATAAAAGAGAAAAAATTGAAAAAAGAAAAGAAAAAAAAAGAAGAAAAAAAAAAGAAGAAAATTTTTTTTTTTTTTTTTTTAATTTAGCAACAACAACAAAATTTGCCAGTATATCTAGGAATTTCTCCGGAGCTGTTGCAGCCAGTGTAGGTTCAGTTCAATTTTAGATAGCTCCTTTTTCCAGCTTACACTTCTTGATATCTATAGGCCCCTTCCGGTGTAGTAGGTGTTGCCTTCAGGGATTTTAACCTGCTGCACCGGACCTTTCTGAAGCGATTCCCTTTGTTTATCTGGCTTCTGTTTGCTGTCTCTTCGTGTCTAGTTTCCGCCCTGACACAGGCGGGCGGAGGTGATCTCTTATTTAGGTTCGCTAGTTCAGTTCCGTCCTGGGGCGGGGAGGGCGGGGCGCTGCAGGCAGCTGTCGCTGTGTGTCGGGAGCACTGGCCGTGTCCTGGCCGGGCAGCCAGAGGCTTGGTGCGCTCTCTCCACGGGCACGCCGCGCCCCCTCCCTCCACGGCCTCAGCGCGCCGCCGGTCGGGTCTCAGGGAGTCTTCAGACAGGAACCGGGGCCGGTTTGCCGGGCGGGAGGGGGCGGCTTCTCTGGGGCTGAGTTTGCCCCTTGCCCCTCCCCCTGCCTCCTACCTCCAGTGGGGATGGGGCGGCTCTTCTCTGGAGTCTCTCAGTCCCTTTGTTTTGCGAACCGCCAGCGGTGTGTTCCGGCCGGTCAATTCTTCCCTCGCTCTCCCACAGTTTAAAAAAGCTCCCTCCGACTGCTCTCAGGGCCTTCTAGCCGGTCCCCACCCTAAGGAATGCCGCCGGCTCCTCTCCGTTCCGCCCCCTCTTGCTGGTGGCGGGTGCGGGCGTCTGGGGTACTTTTCTGCTGGGAGTTGCTTTTAGGCCCGTAATCTGCGGGCCTTATTTAATTTCTCCTCCTAGTTAGGAGGGAAAACTTCCCCCGGACCCGCCAGCGCGAGGGTTTCCTGGTGGTTGGAAACTTCCTCTATTGAGACTCCCTTCCCGGGACGGGTCTCCGCCCCTCGTTCTCTTGTGTCCCTTTTTAATCTTTAATATTTTTGTCCTACCTCCCTTCGAAGACAATGGGCTGCTTTTCTGGGCGCCTGATGTCCTCTGCTAGCGATCAGAAGTTGTTTTGTGAAATTTGTTGAGCCTTCAATTGTTCTTTCGATGAATTTGTAGAAGAGAAAGTGCTCTCCCCGCCATCTTGACTCCTCCGTTGAGTCAGTCTTAATGAGGTAGATGAACTTATAGCCTATCATAGAGAGTGAAGAAAGTCAGAAAGAGAAAAACAAGTTATCATATATTAATGCATATATGTGGAATCTAGAAAGATGGTACTGATGAACTTACTTTCAGGGAAGCAATAGAGATTACACATAGAGAACAGATTTGTGGACACAGTGGGGGAAAGGAGAGGGTGGGACAAATTGAGAGAGTAGCACTGAATATATACATTAGCATAAGTAACATAAATAGCCAGAGGGAATTTGCTCTATGATGCAGGTAGTTCAAATGCAGGCTCAGTGACAACCCCAAGGGGTGGGATGGGGTGAGAAATGGGAGGAAGGTCAGAGGGAGGGGACTTATGTACACCCATGGCTGAAATATGTATACCTATGTTGATGTATGGCAGAAACCAACACAGTATTGGAAGGCAATTATCCTCCAATTGAAAATAAATTTTTTAAAAAAAGAAAGAAAACAGAGGACACAAGGAAACTTTGTGAGGTGTTAAGAACGCCTTTTACCTTGTCATGATGATATCACAGGTGTTTGCATATGTTCAAGCTCAAACTGTACATGTTAAATATGTACAATTCCTTATTGCAATAAATCTGCTTTATGGAGAGAAACAATATCCTAAATTGAATACATGCACAAATAATTTGAAGTTACACAAAGAACAGTAAATCAAGTATGGAAATTTTTTTTCTATGTTGGCAAACTGGAACAATTGTGGCTCTTGTGTCATAACACTCTGAGTCATTCATGTCATGTGTAATTCACCCAAACAAAAATAATTGCTAGACCCTTTCTGTGAGGGGTGCTGTGTGTTGAGATTGCTCAACTTCATACCAAAGTGTACCAGCAAATTCAATTGAGATTTATCTGGTACAAGTAATTATCTTTAGCAATTTATAATTGGATCATATAATTTAGATATTTTTTAAAAAAAGAAAGATTAGCCAAGAATGTCTGAACTCAAAACTCAGGAATGGACTATATACATGTAACCCAAGTTTTACCAAGACCCAAAGATTGCAATGTCAACTCAAATTACACTGACCCTTGCTTGCATTTTCCACAATAATATCCATCTTCTGCTGAGTGACTTGCAAGTATTTCTGTGAAAACACAGAATGCTTAATTTGCAAGTGCTTAAACTCCTTTGATAATCTACAACTGCTTCCATTCACTCTTGTTCTCCAATAATTCCAGGACAGGCACTGGCATAGCCCCCTCTCACCAGATACTGCAGCCACTATGAAAACTATGGAGTAAAATGAAGGATGGCAGTCCCTAAAAACCTCTAAAAGGTAGAAAAGTTAAGAACAGGTTTTTTTCTAGAGTCTGGAGAATGGAGCCCTAAATTCCTTCCAATACTTGATTTTAGCCAAGCAAGACCCATTTCTGACTTCTGACCTCCAGAACTGTAGGATAAATTTGTATTGTTTTAAGCCACTAGATGTGTGATAATGTTCATACCAGCAATAGGAAACTAATGTGAAAGAGAAACTAATCTATCTTTCTTGGTTCAAGTTCTCATTCCGTTTTTGTTGGTTGGATGTGACTTCCTAATCCTCTATTATATTCTGCACTGGTCTTGATTCATAGATCTAACAAGGTCTAGTCTAGGATTTGTTTCCTTATATCAAATCTTTAACACTTATTGAAGAGAATTTTAGGTCTTTTCCTTATAGGTCTTAGAGCCTATATGCCCATATTTCTAATTGTTTTTGTTTCTGTATATCCTTCAATTGAATTGTTAGCAAAGCATTGAGTGCAAATAATTGTTATTTGGGAATGGCTTATTTTGGGGGTGGGGGAATCCTACTTTTCTACTTTTTACACTCTTGTGTTGCTCTTTCCTTCTGGGTCACTCTGGAAGAGAAAAACTTGAAGGTTAGCTGCCACCTGAAAAAGCATTTCCCAAGATGCTAAAATCACTGGCTCTGTGGTATTTGAGTATCACACAATCAGATATCTTCTGTGAGTCGAACAGCCTAGGATTGTGCTTTGTGTCTTATTCACACTGTGTGTGGGCCACATCCAAGGGAATTAAATGAGAAAGAAAATGCTTACCAATGCATTTCCAGGGCTTTTCTGGGGATGCTGAGATTTCAGGAAGTTTGTGAAAGAGAAAAAAGATGCTTTGAGAACTTGATAAGAATCACATACTTGATACAGGAGCAAACAAAAAAAAATGGAAGATGCAGCTTGGAACCAAAGATCTATAAGGCATTCATTTGGAGACAGGGAAAAAGTCTGAAGGAGAGAGGATAATAAAGGAAATAGTTCTAGGATCAATGCTGTTGCTTTCTTTACTGTATCAATATTTTTTCAAAGCATCTGAGCTTTCATAACTTCACATCCAACCAATGTTCCTATTCACTAGCAGAATTATCTTAAAGGTTAGTGGCTCAGCCTAGAAGGGAATTCCTGCATAGTTTTTTGCTATCTACTTAATAGTCCTCCAATACAGTATCTAGTATAGTTATTCAAGTAATAAATCTTCATTAGAAAAGAAAGGAATGCAGAATTCAGGTTAAAATACAAGTGGCAAAATGTACATATGATTTAAGCTGCTTTTCTACATGCAGCTGAAATTTTAGAGGTAGAGTTTGTTATTGTTGGGCTAACACAGCATGTCAGGAGGTCTTAATAATTTTGGCAAGCAAGAAAGCTGTTGGGAAGTTTCTCTGCCTAACTAAAATCCTTTTTAAGGACTCATGGGAGGTATTCATTACAGAGAGTTGAGAAATCCATGAGGAAAGGGAAACATTAAAAGACACTATTTTTGTTCTGGCGCGCAAGTTTTCCCTTTCCCTTTTTATAGAAGCAAAATCAAGAAGTTCTTACTTTACAGGTCAATGAATCAAGATATCGGACCTGTTTGGGCTCAAAATGTATGTTTTGCCCATTTGGTCACAGGCAAACATAACAGACCTTACATTTAACTTGTATAAATAATAAATGCAATGACTGAATACTTAAAGTTTGGAGAACTTAAGGTAAACATTTAGTGAATTTTCATTGAAAACATTAAAGTACTTTTTCCAGGTGTTACATTTTCATTAGAAATTTGAGAAATGTTTACAACAGTTTTATAGGGATATTCTCAATTACAAGTTTCTTTAAACTCTGCAAATTTTTGCACATGACAAGCTACATAATATATATTCCTAGCTGTTTTTCTAAAACTTGATTTATGACAATCTAACAAAAATCATAAGTGTCTTCCACCTTTATAACCAACCTACTATATGCTTATTTTTTTTTAAAGACAAAATCAGTTTAGCTGGCCAGCCTGAAGCCAGCAGAATAGAAACTCAATTTTAAAAAAAATTTGGCCTTGAAAATATGCATGTCTTACATAAGTTTAATTAAGACACATTTACACATACCTTTGAGAAGTTCACCATTTTCATAATTTATACATTTGATCATTATGTCATTCACTAATGACAAATCTGTAAGAAATTATCATTAAGGGTGAATCTAAGAAAGACTGAGTAACTATCATACCTATAACCCTCTCAAAATTAAGTTCTTCCTTCTGTATTGTGGGGCTGCCGAATTGTTTGATGTATTTTGACTAGTCGATATCTAGTTTCCCTTTTACCAGTGTCTATAATTCATGTGTCTGATATTTTTCTTGTTGGTTTTTGAAGCTGAGAAATAAGTTTTGTTATGTGGGGCTGGCTGGCAGGCGGCCAGGACTTGGGTTTCGGTTTCCCGTGAAATGGCAGGATTCCCCGCCCCCATCGGGTGACCTGGAGCCAGCCAATCAATATGCACCCAGTAAAAGCGGGAGAGCTGAAAAGCCAGCGGTTGCCTAAGTTTGAACAAAAGCCCGCACCGTTTGTACCAATAGAATTGCTTTAAGTTTGAACCAAGGCCCGCGAAGTTTGTGCCAATAGGATTGCTTTGTAAACATGTAGCCCGCGAAGTTTGTACCAATAGGATTGCTTTGCAAACGTGTAACCAATCACTTTGTAACCCGTATGTAATATGCTGATAGTATTGTTTTTTTTAGCATATAAAAAGCTTGCCCAATTTGCTGTTCGGGGTGTGCTCTGCCTCCCAGGAGATCAGAGTCACCCGTTTGCGCAACCGACAATAATCCCTCTTGCGCGTTGCATCTGCTGGGCTGGTTTATTGGGTCGCGCGGTTTTTCCTCCTTGGAACGAAGGCCCGAATTTTGGGTCTTACAGTATGAATTAACTTGCTTTGTCCCACATAAGCCATGGGCCATGACTCATTAGAGCTCCAGACATTAAGACAACCATCCATTAATGGACACAAGGGAAACTGGTAGCCTATAAGGTGGCATGATGTTCTGCAATGGAAATGGAGTGGGTTTGTCAACTAAGTGACTCACTGCTCAGATTTCCTTTCTTAGGGAATGGATAATAGATGCATAGCAAGTCCCACCAGTTCCTCTTCTAAAATATTCTCCGTGTTCATGCACTCCGTCCACTCCATTGCCACCACATTAACCAAGAGACCATCTTCTTGACTGGGCTGAAGTCATGGTCTCCTTACCTGGTCTCTCTGCAACAATCGCCCCTTAAAAATCCATCTTCCTTATAACAGCCAGGGTGTTCTTTTAGAAAATCCTTAAGATCATGTCACTCACCTGATTAAAATTCTCCAGTGATTTCATTTCATTTAAATGTCAAACATATAAAATATATAAAATTCCAACTATAGCATGAACTGTTGTCTACCTGCTTCTACACACATCCATTCTCTCTCTCTCCTACTGTGCTCCAGCTCTGCGACACTCCATTCTCTTCCCAGGACATGCCAAAGTCTCTCCCTCCTCAGGTCCCTGCAACAGCTCTTTTCTCTCTGAAGCAATCTCTTCTCCACTTCAGCAGGCTGACTTCTTCTTCCTTCAGGTCTCAGCTCAAACATCTTCTTTAAGAGATCTTCCTCTAAAATAGTAGTTCTCAACCCTTACCTTATATCAAAATTACCTAGGAAGCTTATAAAAACTTCCGCTGATGCGGTCCCATTCCTAAGAATTAATCTGAGTAGGAACATGGCATCAGAATTAAAACAAACCAGACCTCTACAGGTGATTCAAATTGCAGCCACCTTGCGAATCAGCAATCAAGAATCTCATCATCTCCTCCCCATCATATCCACCTATTAGTGTGCTTCTTGGTATGTATCCTATGTAATTCTTATTTACTTGTTTTCCTGTCAGTTGTCTTTTTCTTTCATTAAAATGTTAATTCCATGAGGACAGGGAAACTCCTGCTGTGTACTCCCAATGCCCAATATATATAGTAGGTCAATAAAGGAAGGATTGAATATCCATCCTTCAAGTCAGTGGAGAAGTTTTAAGCACATGAAAGACAGTACAATATGGAGAATCTGACAAGTAGAGAGGATATAGAATGAGAGTAAGAATGAAAAGATGAAGAAACCAAAGAGAAGCTGAGTGATGTAAATGAAAGATGAGCATAAACCATGGACTAGAGAAAGCTCTCTTGGGCCACTGTCTTCTCCAATGAAACCTGAAGGTAAACTGACTCACTTCCACACAAACTCAGTTCCATGCAAACAATGCTTACTTTGTTAACACGCTGAGATCAAGGCTATCTCATTTTTTATTTTTAACACAGAAAAGTCTTATCTTAGATCCAAAGCTTTCTCTTTTCACTCAAACTATTTTACTAGAAGCCTTCTTAAAAATATATTACATTTACTTACCTTTCTAAAAAAATATATAAAGGAAATTTACATTGTCTATATACAAGATTTTCAAAGTCAGCTATTTTGCCATCTATATTACCTTGATAGTCTTATGAAGTTTTTAAACATATAAACCATATAACCATTTTAAAAGATTTTGAAACAGGGAAGTTTTATGGCTCTTGAGTTTTTTAAGTTTTTTTTATTTTCTAACTTTGCAGCTCAGCTTTTACCTACATGCCCTCATTTCTTACCTTGCTTATACTCAGGTGTGACCTTTTAAAGTTAATCATATTCATTTTAAACAAATACAAATGCACAGTGGTTTCCAATATATGATTGTAATTACCTGGAGAGCTTTAACACCCACAAATGCCTGCCTGCCTGCCTCCCCCTTCAAACTACAGAATTTATTATTTAATTGGTGAAGACTGAGACCAGAACATTAGTTGTGTTTTGGCTTGGATTCTGTGTTTTGGTTCCCATGTGATTCTAATATGTACCTCGTTGAAAATCCTGTGTAAAACCTTAATAAAGATATTTGGAGCAACCAAAATTTCTACTTTTAGGGGTAATGGTTCAAGCCACATTGATGCTTCCTCTTAGCTTGGTTCTCTCTTTAGGGTCCATCACGTGAACTCTGCTGCCCCCACCCAAACAGCCCCAAGGTTATGAGGCTCCCATTTAAAATTCCAGACCAAGAATGGGCAACCTCCATTTTTTTGGGTTTTCCAAATGGCAATCCATTCTAGTATTCTCACCTGGGAAATCCCATGGACAGAGGAACCGGGAAGGCTACAGTCCGTGGGGTCACAAAGAGTCAGACATGACTTGAGCAACTAAATAACAACAATAGAGCTGGAAGAGCTTTGTAAAAAATAATCTAAATTAACTCTCCTCTATTGACAAATGACAGATTTGAGGTAGGAGAGTGATGTCCCTGAAATCATGCAACTAGTTCTTCCCAGAGGTGGCACAGCTAATTCCCCATTCCTTGCCAATTACCACACTGTCCCTCAGGAAAGGTGGTGCTCTAGGAAGAGTACGTCTGTAGCAAGCTTGTTAGGGAAACACTGACTGAAATCACCCACCCCGGCCAGGCATCATAGTAACCACCTGCATGCGTTATTTACGACAGGAGTTTCCAGTAAAGAACATGGAACCAACAAGCCATCACCAACCAGAAGAATTTGGGAAAGGTCAAAAGGAGACACCAGTCCATATGGCCTACCAACCTCCCAGAATCCTCCTCACTGGAATCCATCTTGACTGAGAAATATACGTGCTACCAGGAAGGACCCTGAGTCAGAATGATTGGCCAGAGACAACCCAGAAACTAATCCCATCACCATTAAACCTGAGATTCTGAGTGATGTGGCAGAGCAGTTATCCTGGTTTCCTAACTGTTGCTCTCTACCCAGGAGCCCCAAACCAGTCAAGTTTCTTCCTTTGTCAGTACACGTGTTTCCTCAATTTTTTTCTGAGTGTTAGATGAGAGCCCACTCTGTGGCCCTTCCTGCAACAAACTCTAAAGTCATTTTAGAGGGGACAACCAAAAACCTATTCAAAAATGAGCGAGTCTCAGAATCAGGAGCACCTTACAAATTTCCAGTCAAACCTCCTTAGGAAGTGGAACCTGCAATTGGAAAAGCGGCGAGAACCCACTTATTCTCTGACCCTATGTGCGAGTGTGTGTGTCTCCCTCCAGGCCACTTTTCTCCCTCACTTTGCACATGAAGGTAAGCAGTTGACCCCCCTGCTCCTGCATATAAATGTCCTTCAGTTTCTAGAGCTAAACGAATCTAGTAAATACATCTGTTTCAAAGTCTCAGGAGCAGGAATCTGATCAGCCCTCTTAGGCATCCACCCATTTCCCTTTCAGGAGCGAGCAGAGAGCAAAATCAGGTTGAAGAAACAAATATGGGTACAGGATTACCTTATTGATGGTGGAGAAATTCTCAGAAATAGGACACGTGACATCTACTAACAGAAGCCTACACAATCTTATCTTCTCTTGGTAGGACAATGGAACTTGCAAAATTTGCATAACAAAATCTTAACTGTTTTTCTTTGACTCATTTTATGTCATGAGATTAATAGCAATAGTTCTTGCCCAGTCCCATATTGAAAGCTCTATTCCAGAAACTGATTTTTTTGTTACTTTCAAAAGATTTAAAAAAATTAAACCGCTGAAAGCTGAACGTCATCAAGGGCGCAATCACAGAGAAAATAGTTCCACATGCGTGCTTATGCCGGTAGCAGAAGTTAAAAAACACAGCAAGTCCAACCTGTGTTCTTCCACCAGCCTCACCAAGACAGGTTGCCCAGTGAAACTGGTTCAAGTAGGAAGGTGAAAATAGTCTCCAACCGGTAGCGTCAGCATTACCTGGGAACTTAAAATAAAAATTCGCAGGCTCCAACTGTGGGGTTGCCGGGGCTGGGGCTGGCAGGCAGCCGGGACTTGGGTTTTGGTTTCCGTGAAATCCTAAGTTTGAACAAAAGCCCGCGCCATTTGTACCAATAGAGTTGCTTTAAGTTTAAACAAAAGCCTGCGAAGTTTGTACCAATGGGATTGCTTTGCAAACATGTAACCAATCACTTTGTAACCCGTATGAAATATGCTGATTGAATGGTTTTTGTCTATAAAAAGCTTGCCCAATTTGCTGTTCGGGGTGCTCTGCCTCCCAGGAGATCGGAGTCACCCGGTTGCACAGCCGACAATAAACCCTCCTGCGCGTTGCATCTGCTGGGCTCGTTTATTGGGTCGCATGGTTTTTCCTCCTTGGAACAAAGGCCCGAATTCTGGGTCTTACATTTGGGGGCTCGTCCGGGATCGGGAAAGCCTCGGACCCAATACCAACCTCAGCGGGAGGTAAGTCCGGCCGGCATTGAAATCTTTGTTATCTGTTGTCTGTCTGTACTCTGTTTCGGTACCCATACGGGCTTAGTAGGAATTCGTGAAGCGGACTGACGGGTCCACGGGCTTCCGAATTTCAACCCTGGAGGACGCTCCAGGGGTGACTTGGGTGGCTGGAGACGAGCAGACCGTCTTCCTGCCGGGGGGCGGGACACTTTCAGTGTCCGCTCCCGTCTGAATTGTTATTTTTGGTTTGGCACCGATTCTGTACCGCGAGGCTTCTGGTCTGCATTTCGTGTGTCTAAGAGAAATTAGAGGCAAGACCAAAGCCAGTCCTCCCGCCGGAGGACCCGGTCTTGATTGATCTTTTGTCTGAAGGACCCCCTCCCTACCAAGCCCCCTCGCTCGCGGCGCTTGGGGCCGGCGCTACAGGGAGCGAGCGGGTCGCGGGCCTGGGAGGGGATCTGCCCGCGCGCTCCGTCCCCCTCCCCCTGGGAGGGCGGGCGGCGGCGGCGGCCCTCTGTACGTATCTCCGGCACCCCGCCAGGTCGCTCACTGCGCCCCGAGCCCAGGCGCCTCCTTGCCCCCTTCTTGCGCTCTGCGGCAGCGGCGGCAGCCCTGAACGTAGGGGAAATGTCTCCATGGCCTTTATAGGACAGTCAGCTCAGGACATTAGAAATGTTGCAAAAAATGTAAATGAGATATGAGCTTTTAAACTCTATTAAGTTTAAAAATGTCTGTCTAAAACAGTTTCTCTAGATTTTGGTAACCTGAATTTCTAGGATTGTGCTAAACTAATAACAGAAGTTTATTGAATAGCTAGGTC
>CM035274.1:5194847-5221971 GCA_020226075.1 Hydropotes inermis | reverse complement strand
AGACAGTGTATTAAAAAGCAGAGACATTACTTTGTCAACAAAGGTCCATCTAGTCAAGGCTATGGTTTTTCAGGTAGTCATGTATGGATGTAAAAGGTGAACTATAGAAAAAGCTGAGTGCCAAACAATTGATGCTTTTGAACTGTGGTGTTGGAGAAGACTCTTGAGAGTCCCTTGGACTGCAAGGAGATCCAACCAGTCCATCCAAAAGGAAATCAGTCATGAGTGTTCATTGGAAGGACTGATGTTGAAGGGGAAACTCCAATACTTTGGCCACCTGATGGGAAGAGCTGACTCCTTTGAAAAGACCCTGATGCTGGGAAAGATTGAGGGCGGGAGGAGAAGGGGAAGACAGAGGATAAGATGGTTGGATGGCGTCACTGACTCAATGGACATGGGTTTGGGTAAACTCCGGGAGTTGGCGATGGACAGGGAGGCCTGGTGTGCTGCGGTTTATGGGGTCGCAAAGAGTCCAATACAACTGAGCAACTGAACTGAATGCCGAAAAATGAGATGATGTCTCCCGTTAGTACCAAGAGCAGGCCAACTTACTGGCTGTTATAAAAGAGGTGCATTCCACACAAACCTCCTGTGTGTAATGTCTTCCTGGATCCTTTACATACAAACCTGATACTCTTGATGCCTGCTGACCATCAATAGTGCAATCCTTTGTCTCCAGCACAGACGTTTTATATGTTTTGCTAATATCCATGAAAAAATAACAGTGTAATTTATTAGCTTTTAAGCAAGGTAAAATAAAATTCCAGCCCCATATATATAAATGTGTGTGTGTATGTGTAATTTAATCTCAAAATATTTTACGAGGTAAACACTACTCTAGCCCCATTTTTATAGACAGGGAAACTAAAACATACATAAGAAATTCAATCACCAACCCTAAATCACATGGCTGGTAAGGGCTGGAACAAGGATTTAAACACAGGCCTTTTGTCTCCAGAGTTCATGTCTTTACCTCTATGTTTTTAATGCCACTTTAAGGAGACATATTAATTCATTTATCATTTATGTTTTAAAAGACTTTTAATTACTTTTTCTTAGCAGTAAAAGCTACTAAAGCTCAACTAAAAATTTGTATCTTAAAGTAGTATTCTCAATGTAATGAAACAGAATAACACAGTTGTACAGTAAAAAAAAAAAAAAAAAAAGCTTTTTTCCCATGCCAAAATGTTACCAGAATTTGTGTATCTCTTACCAAACAGTAATGAAAAGAATAACACAAAGTGATATTCTTCCTCTCTCCAGACCTTCATGGCATCTCACATTCTCCCAGGCCAAACTCAAGAGCCATTTCTCAACAAATCTTGCCTAAATAGCTGCATATGATCTCTCTGTCCCATTTCCATTTTTTGTCTGGCTGGAACTTAGCACCTTGGCCTGTGCATTCTCCTTATTCAGTGTTGGTCACTTCCCCTTCTAGACAGTTAGTTCCTTAATGGCAATTTCTACTTATGATTCACCATTTCTTCTTCACAACTTTGACTGTGATGCTTTGCATCTATTGAAAAATGATACAAAGTACTAGTTAAGGAATGATAAAAAAAATAAAATCCAACAAGGAATTTTAAATGATTTTTTAACAAAGAATATTTGGAGCAAAGTAAGATATTCAGATTTTCTAAATCTCTGCTGTGATTTCCTGACAAAATTAATGTTTTCTCACTGTAAATGATAGAAAACCAAACTGAATTTATATCCACTGATGTATTATTCATATGTATACAAACACACACAGAGACATACATATATATTTGCTTTCAGTTGAATGTTCTGATATTTTGAGGGTAAGAAGTGTGTATTTTCATCTTGTTTTCCCACATGATAGCCATCACAAGGAAGAGAACAATCACTTCGCATCTCTTCTGCCTTTAAAGCCCACAGTGAAACCGATGGTGTCATTTCAGAGGTCTCCAAAGAGCCCCTGGTACCAGTCCTTTATGCCTCGGTGCAGAGAAAAATTCAGTGAAAGCAAAGTGATAGATCAGAAGTGATTTATTAAAATAGGATGCTTGTGAGGCTTACAAGTGACTGGGTGAGAAATGCCACACCCTGAGATCTTAGTGGTCTACAGTTTTATAATCAAAGGAAAAGGCAGAGACCTTCTTTTTCTTGAGTAGACATCATGTTTTTATCATCAGCTCCTCCTCCAGATTGAGCAGGAGAGTTTTCTTGTCCCTACGTGGTCAAGCTAGATCCACAAATTGTTCTTTCTGCTGTGTGCAGAGAGCATGTCCGAGGGACCATTAACTTACTGAGGTCACTTGGCAGGATGTGGGTCTTGTGCCTCCATTGTTTTAGGGCATGTCCCATGCTTTTGTTCCCTGGTTTTGTTGCCAAACAAGTCTGCTAGGGTTTGCAGTTAAGTAAGCCTGTTTTCTCAAGTGATTATTAACCTACAGGGGTTTCCTATGTTTTTCTACTTACAGTCCCCTGGTGGGATTGACTATTGAATCACCTATTGTGTCCCTTCGTTCTGTCCCTATCAACACCTGGCCTCCTCTCCAGTCTCCCCCACTCTCCAACCTATTCCACTACTAGATGGGTCTTCATAATATTCTAATTTCTCTACACTGTGATTCTACTCAAAACCTTCAGTGACTCTCTGTTGGCCATCATATGAAGCAGAACTCTGAGAGCATGGCACTTCAGTCCAGATTTAGCATGAGTGGCACCTATTGCCTGGAAACATTACTTCTATCAAATTGACATTCTCATTAAATCACACATGTCCCTTGCACTTCCCTGCCCCTTTTCTCATCCAGGGGATAGCATACATCTAAACCTTACACATTCTTCAAGGGCAAAATCAAAGCCACGCTTTTCTTAAGACTCTGGTCAAGAATTTTGCCCCTATTCTCACATTTTCCCCTGTGGTGTCATGCTAGATTTACTTTATTCCATGTTATTCTTCTTACCTGGGGTGTGATTGTGATGTGTATTGAAATTTTTGCACTCCACTAAATGTCATCTCTCAAAGATTTCCCTCAGGAACTATTCCAATAATCCTCACATTATTTGAAATATTTCAAGGGCTCTTTCCTGGTAAAAGCAGCACCAGCTTTGCTAGAGACCTAATCATTTTATTTTACAAGCTCTCCTGGTTTCTATAAAAATAAAAAATATGGCCCAACCTGATCATCCATCCTTTTTCTCAAAATCAATTTCCAGTGATTTTTTGTTCCCTTTTTAAAAAAATACTTTCTTTCAGGGGGGAGAAATTGACCACAATTGAGGGCATCCTTAAAAGTGCACCATGGATTGTAAAAGCATATACTCCTTGCCATGATTAAAAAAGAAAATCTTTTCCTTGGATTAATTGATAGAAATAAACAAAGGTCAGGTCTATGAGCATTTACTTTAGTAACCAGAAGTTCCAGTCACCCTGTAGAGTCCTTTAGGGTTCATTTACATCACTTTTGGCAGTGACTTAGGCAGTGGTTTTCCCATTAAAACTTTTTTCCAGCTGGCATGACATGAAAAATTGAAATATTTTGTCATATTTCAGACTGTGCAATAATAAGAGAGCATACTCCATTGCCTGAAATTGCAGACAAATGTGCTTGCAAGTTCTTTCTCTGTGGCCAGAAAAGCAATGGAGACTTTTACCATGGAGAGATTGACTATGAATTTCCTCAGTATTTCTGCCACTTCTAAAGGCATCAGCTGAGTTAAATATATTAATCTTTTACATCTGTGTATATGTGGATGTAAGATCACTGTCAACTACATCTTCAGACAGAAAGTTAGTGATGGTACATCTGCATTAAATAAAACCTAACTACATTGCCTTTCTCAGAAAGTCTGTGGGAAGATAATATGCTTCTACCACCATTTCCATTTGGTTTCATTTGTGGAAATGAGTGTTTTCCAGCTTTTAGATGATCTCTAACACTACAGAAGCCAAAAGTACAATAAGTTTAGAAGATTTTCAGCAAGAACTCACTGAATTTTCCAAGAAATTTTACTGAATAAAATATAACAAAAATTATTTTTTTGGTTACTTCTGATTTTCCAAAGAAAATGTCTTAATTTTATCCATCATTTTTTTAAATCTATTTAAGTAACCATCAAAAGAGCTTTAATGAAATCTTTTATGACTCCTGCATCCTATATTCCCAATATTATTGATATAAAGAAATTATAACAAAAGTTTAGGAAATTGTTTAAAAATCATAAAGGAAATGCAAAATTTTGTATGTTTTACTTTGATATGTTTTTCTTCATAGCATGCTGTCACTCTTTACCCTCTTGAAAGTAGGGTTGCTCAGGCATGTCCGACTCTTTACAATCCCATGGACCCTCCATCCATGGAATTTCCTAGGCGAGAATACTGGAGTAGGCTGCCATTTCCTTCTCCAGGGCATCTTCCCAACCCAGGGAACGAACCAGGGTCTCCCCCATTGCAAGCAGACGATTTTACCATCTGAGCCACCAGGGAAGCCCCTTTACCCTCTCTCCATACGTTATTTCTTCACTACACTTACTAACCTGATTTTACATTCTTTTGTTCTATCTGCCGATAGTCATGTATTGTCTAGTTATCTACTAACCTGACTTTACACCTCTTGTTCTGTCTGCTGATCGTTATCTGTTATCTACTTATCTACGTCTCACTAGATGTAAGGAAGCCCTATGAATGCAGGGAGTTTCTCTTCCTCATTATGATATTTCTAGCACCAAGAACAGTATATGTAGGCCCTCACTAAATATTTACTAAATGTAGAGATGATTTAATTTTCAGTAAGTCCTAACTGACATAAATTTGTACATCATATCAGAAACTGGGCTGTAGTCTTGTAATAGGGGCTCATAACTGGGTATCCCTAAATTTATACAGCAACATTTGTATATATGCAATTTCGTGATTTGTCATAACATTCTCTCAATAGATCATAAACCCCCAAGGGACAGAGGGTTGTTGTTATAGAGGAAGAAAATGAGAAATTATCAGTTATGCCAGGAAACATGTGGAATTGAGACAATGGAGAGAACCAACCATGGAGCTATAGGACATAGGAAAGAGCCATTTTGCATTGTTTGAATATTCCCCCAGTGATGTTTTTCTGGAGATTCAGGACCAGAACAGGAAACACCATCATGATGGAGACACATAGATCTGAATTATATAATGCTAGAAGATAGCTTTATATGCTCAAATGAGTTCCCTGTATTTATCTGTCTCTAACACGCTCATTGAAATACTGACAACAGCTGATATATTGTCATCTGGAGCCCCAAATCCTCAACTTTTAGAATCTTGAAGATTAGTTTACATTAACTATTTATCTATTTCATACTACACTATAATTCATTTAGTGTTTTCTGGGACTTTTGACCTTACGTCTTTAAAGGCTGAAATTTGTTTGGGCTGGTATGCTACTGGAGGAGTTTGGCAAATGTTAACAAGAAAAATAAATCACAAGGTGTTAGTTTGAAAATGAATCTGTAATCCTATGCAAGCAATAAAAACTGGGGGAAAAAATATGATTCAGTACCCAGAAGAGATATTACTCATTCAAGCAGTGCAAGTAGTGAAATTTAGCTATTCTTTTTAAGCAAATTAAAGCATCACCTTAGTTAAATTCAAACCAAAAATTACACATTCTTAACAAGATTACACATTCTTTCAAAAGCTACACACTCTCGAAAACTACACACTCTCTCAAAAATTACACATTCTCAACAAGAATCCAAACTTACATATTAGTTCATAAAGCAAGATGTTGGCTTTTAGCACTCACTATAAATTTCCTTGGTGCACAGTGGACCCTGGCTCTGGGGAGACTAGGGTTTGGTAGATTTATTCACACATTATCTCATTTCCTTTCCCAATAGTTTACTGGCTTTACTTTTTTTTTTTTTTAAGTGGGTTTGCTTCTTTCTGTTTGTTTTTTTCTCTTTCCCTTGTAATGTCATTTCATTGGATATTTGGGCTAGTAACAGAAGACCCTTAAGTCAGCTTTAAAGAACAAAAGCATCTTTCATTTCACCTCTTAATTACCTGATAAGTAAGGCAATCTTTCATGCTTGGTTGATTAACTACTTGGATAGTATTGTCAAGGACCCAGGTATTTTCTGTCTTTTATTGGAAAAGACCCTGATGCTGGGAGGGATTGGGGGTAGGAGGAGAAGGGGACGACAGAGGATGAGATGGATGGATGGCATCACTGACTCGATGAACTTGAGTTTAAATAAACTCCGGGTATTGGTGATGGACAGGGAGGCCTGGTGTGCTGCGATTCATGGGGTCGCAAAGAATCAGACACGACTGAGCAACTGAACTGAACTGAACTGATAGGCAGATCATCAGTGTTGGCTTAGCAAGATATGCGGGTAATTACAAATGCTGTACGTAAGCATGACAATTTCTAGAAGAGATAAGAATACTCTGAAGAGAAACTTCCCAGATTACCAATAGCAGGTTTATCCTTGTATTTTTGATGCCCTGATTAAGTCATATTTCTGATCTAACTACACACACCATCTTCTCCTGGTTATGATAGTTATTTTTCTTATTGTTAGTTTTTGTTTTCTCATATAGTTTTGATATCTTTATTAGTATTAATAAAATCATAGCACTTAGCCTTCAAACTGCAGACTTTTAAATCTTTCTAATGTCTGTGAGGAAATACCAGCAAGGTTTAAAATATATATATCCTCTCTCAGCACAGCTATAGAAAAGCAGCTATTATTTTGCATTATAATATCCATGTTAAATTTAATTCTAATAAGGAAACTTTTTACAATAGCTGAACTTCAACAATGATTGTATATTATTGAACAAAACCTTTAACCTCTAAAGTGCTTATAATTCTGATTGGTTTATTTCATGTTGTCCAGATAAACGGTATCAAATTGACATCACTGTGTTCTAAAATGTATAGAAGTTCCTGAGTTTATTAGGCCACAAGAGAATTAATTGACATTTTCTGGCTTTTCAGATGGTGCTAGTGTTGAACCCACCTGCCAAGGCAGGAGACGTTAAGAGACATGGGTTCGACCCCTGGGTAGGGAAGATTCCCCTGGAGAAGGGTGAAAGGTTGTTGCTAAACCATGAAAGTTGCTGGGATTCTTGTCCTCTGGAGGAGAATTCAATCCGGGGCCAGAGACGAGGCTAGATCACTCAGAGCTTTTGTGTAATAGAGTTTTCTTACAGTATAAAAGAGATAGAGAAAGCTTCTGACATCGACTTCAGAAGGGGGCAGAAAGAGTACCCCCTTGCTAGTGCTAGCAATGGAGTTATATACCTTTTAATTAGTTATTACAATGAATCAAAAGAATATCTCAAGTTTGTGAAAATTTTACCAGACCCATTCCCACAATTTACATTTTAGGATAACAAGATTAGAATTTAAAGAAATCCTACCAGACCCACTCCCATAATATACATTCTAAAATATCAGGATTAGTCAGAAGGTTTTCAGGAAGGAGAAACTGTCCTCCAGCAGGATACATTGTTGTTGTATAATCCCTAGAACAGAGTTTAAACTGAGTTGCGTAATTGTCTAAGACTAAGGAATACAGAGGCGAAAAATCATTTGTTCTTTTCTCCTCCTTGAGAATTCCAGACCCCTCTCTCCTTGGGGACCCCCACACTTCTTATCAACCTACCTAGGAATTGACCCTCTCAAGGGTATGGCAACCCACTCCAGTGTTCTTGCCTGGAGAATCCCACAGACACAGGAGCCTGGGGGGCTACAGTCCATAGGGTCTCAAAGAGCCAGACATGACTGAAGAGACTAGCACACAAAAACAAAAGATGAGCTTTTGTATATCTGATTTAAGGGAGAAAAACTATTTCCAAACAAAAACTGAGAGAGTTTGTCAGCAACGAAGCCCATATAAAGTAAATATTAAAAGGTATTCTTCAGGCAAAAGAAACATCCTAGAAGGAATAAGGAAGTGCAGAAGGAATGGAGACCAATGGAAAGATAGATTAAAATGGGGCCATATATAAATAAATATTGACCATAAAAAATTAGTAATGATACACATGGGGTTAAGAAATATATATAATTTTAAATGCATGCAACAATAACAAATGTGAGAGTGAGTCAAAGGATGGTGTGGTTGTAGTATTATTTGGGAAGTAGGCAAAACATTAGTTTATATCAGACAGAGTTGTCCCATTGAAATATTATGTCATGCCAGCCACTAACGTAATTTTAAATTTTCTAGGTAGTCACATTAGGAAAAGTAAAATCAGTAACATCTGTTTTAATGTATTTTTATCTAAGTAACATTATGAAGCTTTCAATATATAATCAATTTTTAAAATATTGAGATATTTTACATTCATTTTTGTACTAAATCGTCAATGTTCAGTATTTTACACTTACAGAAAATGTCAACTCAGACTAACCATTTTATAAGTGCTCAATAGCCACATGCAGTGACCACTATGTTACGGGAAACAATATCAGGCCCTAATAAGTCAAGGATATGTCTTGAAATCTTTACAGTTATCACTTAAAGTACTAAAAGTAGAAGAATATATGGTCCTCAAGTATGAGAATAGGAAAAAATGGGGTATTAAGTAGAATTACTAGAGTAATAAGGACTAATAGTGCCCTGCCTCCCTGCACTCCAACTGTTTTGAGTGTTTGCTGCTTATGGCTCACAGCCTCCCTCATCTGAAGAACTGCCCTTCACCGAAGGGGAACCAGCACCTCTGGAGGTTATGTTCCTGACCCCCAACAGGAGGTCAAAGGCAATGACTGACAGACACAGGGCAAAAAGACCTGGAACCCTTGGCAAAAGGGTAGACCAAAGGAACATAAAACAAGTGAGACAAATAAATACAGTAGATATAAACCCAAATATATCAGCAACAAAATTAAGATGTATGTGGTCTGAGTATTATAGTTAAAAGATAAATACTATCAGATGATATAAATATGTTTTTTAAAAGCCTGACTATGTGCTCCTAATGAAAAATAAACATACATATAAATGGACTCAGAAAGATACACTCTACAAACTCATACCAAAAGAAAACTGATTTTGCTATACCAATATCACATAAGATCTACTTTAAAGCAAGAAATATTCCTAGAAATGGAATAAGTCTTTAATGTAAATAAAAGGGGCTATCTACTAGGAAGATATAAAAATTCTTTTGTATACACCTACTAACACAATTTCACAGTATGTAAAGCATAATTGACAGGCTTAAAAAGAGGAACATACAAATCCACAGAGAGGCAGAATTTAACACATCTTTTGGATAAGTTTCAAAATGAACATCCAGAAAAGTAGTGAAGCTACAGTAAATCTGAACAACACCACTAATAAAATAATAACATTGTTTCATTAAAATGCAGAAAAGAATGACACCATACACAATTTTGGCAAGTATATATATAGAACATTTACAAAACAGACAATATTTGGGACAAAACAGCCAAACTCAAAAAATTTAAAAGGACTTGAACAAATTAAATTTATTATTTGATCATAATAGAATAAAAGTAGAAATCAATAACTAAAAGATAAATAAAATCCTCAAACATCTAGAAGTTAAACAATATGCTTCTATGTAACTAATGAGTTGAAGATGAAATTATAATGTAATGGTAAAATACTTGAAGTGAATAATGACTGAAATAAAATATTTTGAGACATCTAATTGAGCTATCACTGAGCTTAGAGAGAAATCTATAACTTAAATTCCTGTCTGAGAAAATTAAAAAGTCTGGATATCAATTGTTTAGATATTCCTCTCAAGAAATAAAAGATATCAAATTAAACTCAAAAAAGAGGAAAAAAGGAAAAATAAATATAAGAGTAAGGATAAATAATAAAAAATAAAGTACAAAAATAAACATAGATGCAAGAAAAAAATCAATAAGTCAAAAAGTTGATTCTTGGAAAGACTAATGAACTGATGATTTCCTAGCAAGACTAAATAATGAATAAATATATGGATGAATAATAAATGAACAAATAAATGAATAAATAATGAATAAATATATTGTGATATATATCTTCTTACAAGAGATGTAGGACATAAAAAGTAAGACCACAGAGGGTGGCAGAAATAAACCTCTAGGCAAGCTAGGAATAAAAAGATTTTATATAATAAAAAAAATTACTGAAAAATGTGAATCAATAAAAGGGAATTATCTTAAACTAACAGAATATTTATTGAATATTTTTAAATTGTCACAAAATTATACTTAAGTATGAAATATTGAAAACTGACCTCTAATTTTGGGAATGGATGGGAAAATGTTTTCCACTAGCAGCATTTGTATTTGACATTGTACTGCAAATAATATCCAGAATCAGAAATAGATTATTGTTTGATAAGCATCAATAGTTGAATGGGTGACTAAATGGTGATATATATTCACACCCCAGAGAAGAGAAAGGCAACCCACTCCAGTATTCTTGCCTGGGGAATCCCATGGACAGAGGATCCTGGCTGGCCACAGTCCATGGGGTTACAAAGAGTCAGACACAGCTGAGTAAGGCACACATACAATCATACAGTGGAATACTGTGCTGCAATGAAAAATAATCAACTATGGCTACACTAAGCAATATGAATAAATCTCAAAAATAAGGTGATGAACTAAAGAAACCAGACAAAGACAGGTGTACACGGTATTATTTCATTTATATAAAGGTAAAAATTGTGTGAAAATAAATTGGTGGTAAATAGAAATAAATATAATAGTTAACTTGGTGGCAATAATCACTAGGAAGGAGAAAACTGGGACTTCTGGGCTACTTCATTGGTGCTCTGCTTCTTGATCTGAGTATTGATTACATGGGTTTGCACTTATAATTTGTGCTCCTTCTCTCTCTGCATCTCTCTGATATTTTTAAAGAAAGATTTATTTAGACACAAAAATGCTTGATACTTATTCAGTGTTCTTGGTTCTTTCTGGTGTGTGTGTTTGTGTTCATGCATGTGCATGTGTGCATACTTACTCGCTCAGTCGTGTCCAACTCTCTTGGCCCCGTGGACTGTAGCCCACCAGGCTCCTCCATCCGTGGGATTTCCCAGGCAAGAGTACTGGAGTGGGTTGCCATTTCCTCCTCCAGGGGATCTTCTCAACAGGGATTGAACCTATGTCTCTTGCATCTCCTGCATTGGTAGGCAGGTTCTTTACCACTAGTGCTACTTGAAAGCCCATGAAAATACGTTTGTTGCAGAAGGCAGATTAAATTTTGTGAGACAACCTATTGAGTTATCATTTGCTTTATATACCTTTATATTTTATAAAGAACATTTCATGTTGATTATTGTCCATATACAAATCATTTAATAACACCTGAAATATAGAATGACTAACCTAGACAGCATATTAAAAAGCAGAGACATTACTTTGTCAACAAAGGTCTGTCTAGTCAAGGCTATGGTTTTTCCAGTGGTCATGTATGGATGTGAGAGTTGGACTATAAAGAAAGCTGAGCACTGAAGAATTGATGCTTTTGAACTGTGGTGTTGAAGAAGACTCTTGAGAGTCCCTTGAACTGCAAGGAGATCCAACCAGTCCATCCTAAAGGAGATCAGTCCTGAGTGTTGGAAAGACTGATGTTAAAGCTGAAACTCCAATACTTTGGCCACCTGATGCAAAGAGCTGACTCATTTGAAAAGACCCTGATGCTGGGGAAGATTGAGGGCAGGAGGAGAAGGGGACAACAGAGGATGAGATGGTTGGATGGCATCACTGACTCAATGAACATGAGTTTGGGTAGGCTCTGAGAGTTGGTGATGGACAGGGAGGCCTGGCATGCTGCAGTTCATGGGGTCACAAAGAGTTGGACATGACTGAACAACTGAACTGAACTGAAATATAGAAAATAGAGAAAAACTATAAATTCTGTTACAAGTGATGTTAAATAACATTTTAAGTTTTCATTATTACTGCTCACACTAAGAGTCTGGTCTTTAAAATATGCTAGAAAGGATTTTTTTCTAGTAGTGAGAAGAAAAGTGTAAAGTTTAGATCCATTATCTGGTGGAGGCAACAGAAATCTTTGAAGTATGAATAAGGTGAGCTAAGTCATTCACCTAATGAGAACCTCAGCACTGTTTCAGTAATCTCATTTTATCTTTTTTTTTAATTCAGCTTCCTCTATTATGTATATATTTATGTAGTTGATGCATGATCTTTTATATATTATAGGTGTACAATACAGTGATTCAGAATTTTTAAAGGTTGTATACCAAAGAGTACAATGAAATAGCAGTCCTCCAGACACTGTCTAGTTATGGTAGTGAGTACTCTTATTTTTTTTTAATAAACAGAATTGTTAAAACATCTTCTTTCTCTCTACTTTTCTATTTTGATGGAGATCCATGTAGGTTATGGAAAATCTGTGGAGGCTTGTGGGATGAGTAGAAAGTGTGAGAACTGCTGATTTCTGTTGAAGCAGTTGAGGTCTTAAGATGAATGGGGTTTCTGATCTACCACATTACATCACTTCTGGTTGTATCAAATTTACATCTACTAAGCAGCACAAAATTTTTGTGGCAGACTTCTTTTGCCCACAGTCTAACACAAGAACATATGAAAATTGAGTTAAATATTTGATTTAACTCAAAGCATAATACACACAGGAAAATGAAGCATGAACATGTATATAAAAATATGAGCTTTTTTCACAAATCTGTTTCTACTCAGAAGAAAAACATCTTATAATAAAATATTTTTATGCTATAATAAAAGACTTCCTCTTTCTTTGCTTTTCCCTCCTCCAGTCTCTCCCTCTTTCTCCATCTCTCTTGTACACACCCAAACAAAATCTGATTTTATAAAAAGCAGAAATGCAATTTAGATGGCCTGGGAAAACAATAGACACATGAAATCATAAATTTGGAGGATGCTATTGGGAAAATGTCTGGTATAAACAAATAGGGAAGCTGCAATGTATCAAATTAGACAATCAAGCTCTTTCTTCTCTAAAGGAAAGGGATATCAGAGGAAAAAAACAGTAAGTTCTCCTTGGAAATTGAACCACAATAAACACCATCCATAAATATTCATACCATAAGTTCCTTTTTAGACAAAAATTTTAGAATTTAAACAGAATTTTAAAGGGAACTTGTTTTTAATGCTAAAACCTTTGGAGAGTTTTTGTTGGATGGTCAATGGGTGGTTGAGTAAGTAATACAATAAATAATAGTCATGAGTCACAACAAACCTTAATAGGTTTTCTCATTAAAATCATTAAAATGATTTCAATAAACATTTATATGTTGTATACCTATGGAATATTATTTATTTTTTCTTTAGTCAATTATCTTTTAGCGTAATCAACATAAGAAAAATAAATTGTATATTTACTTTCATTTTACCATTTCCAATTTTTTTTTCTTTGTATAGATACAGGTTTCTATATGATAACATATTCCTTCTACTTAAAGTAGTTTTTAACATTTCTTATAGTGAAAGTTTGCTGATAACGAATTCTTTTGTCTTTGCTTGTCTATAAAATCTTTATTTCTCTTTCATTTTTCAGTGATAGATTAACTGGGCACTGATTTCTGATGTAATTGTTTTTTTTCTCTTTCAGTGCTATAAAGATGCTCCTCCATCATTTCCAGGCTTAGATAGCTTCTAATAAGTTTATTATAACTGTTAGCTTTGTTCTCGTTGTGACTCTTTTTTGCACTGCTTGCTGTCTAGATTTTATCTTGGTCTTTAGTATTGGTGTGTCTCGGTGTTTTCTTCCTTTCTCTTATGTACTTGTCCTCCCTTCCTCACCCTCCCTCGTTTCTTTCTTCCTTTTCAGTATTTCTTCTATGGGTGTTCTATGAGCTTTTCAAGTTTGTGGTTTAATATCTTTCACTATTTGAGAGGAATATTTAGCCATTATATTTTCAAATATATCTTCTCCCCTTTCTCTCTTTTTACTTTGGAATTTCAGTTGCTCATATTTTAGACTGTTTGACACTGTCCCACAGTTCTTGGACCTACTGGCTTTTTTTTTTTTCTTCTTTGTTTCGAATTTTTTATTTTTGACTGATCTTTATCTTTGTTATTATATCTTTATTTCTGGCATTTCCATTTCATACTTTCTTAGTTTCCATTGCTATGTTAAAGTTTTCTATATGTTCTTGTATGTTATCCATCTTTTATGCTAGAACCTTTAACACATTACCCAAAGTTTTCTCTTGTAAATATCATGCCTAAATATCTCCCACATCTGGGTTCTGCAGATTGTATTGTCTCTCGGCAAAAAGTTACTTTATCTTGAATTTTTGTGAATCACATCATTTTTGGTTGAAAGCTGGATGTCACGTTTAGACCAGTAAAGACTGAGTTAGGTATAGATTATAGATATATGCCTACAATTGGGCACACATCTTCTACTATATGGTGGAGAGTTGAGTCAACCTAGTCAAAAGTTGAGTAGACTTTCGGTTTTGTTAGCTCAGTGTTTACCTTCTGCACACTATTGACTTCAGATTCCTCTAGAATCACCTTGTACTTAACAAGGAAGTTGAGTTCTCAGAGAATAATTTTTAATGTTCCATTTCCACTCTCAAGTTTAGTCTTCTGCAAACGTAACCTCAAAGACAATTTCTCATTTCTTGCCTCTCCTCCAATGATAGACTGCTGTTACTTGTTATTCGGTGCTAGCAAGCCTGGTGGTGGAGGGTGGGAGTATTCTCTATTTCTTCCTTTATCCTCTCTTAGGCAAGGCCTCTTCTCATGGGACTTCTCTGGTGGCTCAGATGGTAAAGCGTCTGTCTACAATGCAGGAGACCTGGGTTTGATCCCTGGGTCAGGAAGATTCCCTGGAGAAGGAAATGGTAACCCACTCCAGTACTTTTGCCTGGAAAATCCCATGGACAGAGAAGCCTGGTGTCCATGGGGTCGCAAAGAGTCAGACAGGACTAAGCAACTTCAGTTTCACATTTCTTCTCACAGAAAGGGATTTTTTTTGGTGATTATGCCCCTTGGGTACTTGTAGTTGACCTCTAATAGTCTGGGCCAAGGGGAATTCCTTCCCATCCCTCAGGAGTTGAAGGGATTTTTGTTGTTGATGGTGGTTTTTCTCTGTTCCCTCCCCTATTTCCAATGGGTCTCCAATTATGTCTGGGAAAGACAGTATTTGCTGCTGGTCCCCCAGAGGATTAAAGTTTTTATACCATAGAAAAAATGATCCAGGCATAGGTTTCTACTACACCTCACTGCTGTTCCCCTATGTGAATCCTGCTTTGCCAGGGGTCTCCTTCTGGTCTACTGCCCCATGCTCAATCTATCTCATGAGAAACCAGTGAAGACCGTGGAAAAGAGTCTGGAAGTGGGTAAAAAATGCCTTTGTATCTGTCATTTCAGGTAGTCTACATTAAGACCCAGAAAACAGGTTTGTGGGCTAATCATCTGTTTTTATAAATAAATATTTAATGGCGTGTAGTCATACCCAATCATTTGCATAATGTCTGTAGTTGCTTTTGTGTTATAAACAGAGAGTTGAGCAGTTGCAGCAGATACCGTATGGCCCACAAAGCCTAAAATACTTATTATTTGACCTTTATATATAAGTTTTCCAATCCCTGTTCTATGCTCCTACACTAACTTAAAGTTAGCCTTTAGTAATTCATTTAAAATTTAGGTAATTTCTACTTACCTACTTTTTGATAGCACCATTTTCTTCCCATGCTCTATCCCAAGTAAACTCACTTCCCCATATTTTAATAAAGCCACCTATCTTTTCTTAGTTATTAGGTTGCTTGTTAGCCTATGAAACTCAATTCTCTTGTTGAAGAAATGTTATAACTTTGTCAAAGTGCTGGTGTTTTATGGATTTTTTTTTTAGGTTTCTCTTATTGTTATGTTGGAAGTGATGCTTCTTTCAGTTTTGTTTTTTTTTTTTAACATTCTAGCTAAAGCCCCTCAATGAGATTTTAGTTTAGTAGGCTATATATTTTTTTCCAGTCCTGTGGAAGTTCTGGCAGCTGCGTGGTGGGGGTAAAGGCGACCTCCTCCAAAAAGGCTTATGCCATACCCCAGTCTGCTGCACGCAGAGCCCCATTCCTGTGGCAGCCCACTGCTGACCCATACAACCACAGGAAATGCTCAAACACAATTCTGTCTCAGTCTCTCTGGAGTCCCTGGGTTCTGGTGCACACACGGTTTATTAGAGCCTACTTAGCATCTCTGGCAGGAATGGGGTTGAGTCTAAAGGTGAATTCGCCCCTCCTACCATCTTTCTAGGCCTTCTCCGTTGGCCTTGGATATGGAGTATCTTCTCACAGCCAGTAAAGCAAAGCACAGCCGCTGCTCCTAACCTTGGACATGGGGTATCTCCTCTTGGCCACTCACTGCTCCAGTGCCGCACAGCCACCACTTGCTGCTCTCAGAGGGCACAAACAGAACCTTGTGCACCAGGACCAAGCAGAAAGGAGCAGTGACCCCACAAGAGACTGACCCAGACTTTCCCATGAGTGTCCAGGAGTCTCCAGCAGAGGTGTGGGTCGGTGGTGGCCTGCTGCAGGGCTGGGGGCACTGAGTGTAGCACTACACGTATAGGATGTTTGATGAGGTCACCATTGCCTTCATCACCTCCACCATAGTTTGGCCCCACATAAATAGCAGGGAGGACACAGCCCCACCCATCAACAGAGAATTGGATTAAAGGTTTACTGAGCATGCCCCCCATCAGAACAAGACCCAGTTTCCCCCTCGGTTAGGCTCTCCCACCAGGAAGCTTCCATAAGCCTCTTATCCTTCTCCATCAGAGGGCACACAGACTGTAAACCACAGTCACAGAAAACTAACCAATCTAATCATATGAACCTCAGCCTTGTCTAACTCAGTGAAACTATGAGCCATGCCATGTAGGGCCATGCAAGACAGACAGGTCACAGTGGAGAGTTCTGACAAAATGTGGTCCACTGGAGAAGGGAATGGCAAACCACTTTAGTATTCTTGCCTTGAGAACCCCATGAACAGTATGAAAAGACAAAAAGATAGGACACTGAAAGATAAGCTTCCCAGATCGGTAGGTGCCCGATATGCTAATGCAGATCAGTGGAGAAATGACTCCAGAAGAATGAAGAGATGGAGCCAAAGCAAAAACAACACCCAGTTGTGGATGTGACTGGTGATAGAAGCCAGTTCTGATGTTATAAAGAGAAATATTGCATAGGCACCTGGAATGCTGGGTCCTTGAATCAAGGTAAATTGGAAGTGGTCAAACAGGAGATGACAAGAGTGAATGCCAACATTTTAGGAATCAGTGAACTAAAATGGACTAGAACGGGTGAATTTAACTCAGATGACCATTATATCTACTACTGTAGGAGGAATCCCCTAGAAGAAATGGAGTAGCTGTCATAGTCAACAAAAGAGTCCGAAATGCAGTACTTGGATGCAATCTCAAAAATGACAGACTGATCTCTGTTCATTTCCAAGTCAAACCATTCAATATCATGGTAATCCAAGTCTATGCCCCAATCAGTAATGCTGAAGAAGCTGAAGTTGAACGTTTCCACGAAGACCTACAAGACCTTTTAGAACTAACGCCCTAAAAAGATGTCCTTCCCATCATAGGGGACTGGAATGCAAAATAGGAAGTCAAGAAACACCTGGAGTAACAGGAAAATTTGGCCTTGGAGTAAAGAATGAAGGAGAGCAAAGGCTAATAGAGTTTTGCCAAGAGAACGCACTGGTCATAGCAAACACCCTCTTCCAACAACACGAGAAGACTCTACACATGGACATCACCAGAGGGTCAACACCAAAATCAGACTGATTGTATTCTTTGCAGCCAAAGATGGAGAAGCTCGATACAGTCTCAGCAACAAGACTGTGGCTTGTGCCTAACTGTGGCTCAGATCATGAACACCTTATTCCCAAATTCAGATGTAAATTGAAGAAAGTGGGGAAAACCACTAGACCATTCAGGTATGACCTAAATCAAATCCTTTAGTATTATACAGTGCAAAGGAGAAATAGATTTAAGGGATTAGATCTGATACATAGAGTGCCTGATGAACTATGGATGGAGGTTCGTGACACTAGAGGAGGCAGGTATCAAGACCTTCCCCAAGAAAAAGAAATGCAAAAAAGTAAAATGGCTATCTGAGGAGGCTGTACAAATAGCTGTGAAAAGAAGAGAAGTGAAAAACAAAGGAGAAAAGGAAAGATATACCCACTTGAATGCAGAGTTCCAAAGAACAGCAAGGAGAGATAAGAGAGCCTTCCTCAGCGATCAATGCAAAGAAATAGGGGAAAACAACAGAATGGGAAAGACTAGAGATCTCTTCAAGAAAATTAGAGATACCAAGGGAACATTCCATGCAAAGATGGGCTCAATAAAGGACAGAAATGGTAGGGACCTAACAGAAGCAGAAAATATTAAGAAGAGGTGGCAAGAATACACAGAAGAACTGTACAAAAAAGATCTTCACAACCCAAATAATCATGATGGTGTGATCACTCACCTAGAGCCAGACATCCTGGAATGTGAAGTCAAGGGGGCCTTAGGTAGCATCTCTGTGAACAAAGCTAGTGGAGGTGATGGAATTCCAGTTGAGCTACTTTGAGTCTTAAAAGATGATGGTGTGAAAGTGCTGCACTCAGTATATCAGCAAATTTAGAAAACTCAGCAGTGGCCACAGGACTGGAAAAGTTAAGTTTTCATTCCAATCCCTAAGAAAGGCAATCCCAAAGAATACTCAAACTACCGCACAATTGCACTCATCTCACACACTAGGAAAGTAATGCTCAAAATTCTCCAAGCCAGGGTTTAGCAATACTTGAACCATGAACTTCCAGATATTCAAGCTGATTTTAGAAAAGGCAGAGGAACCAGAGACCTAATTGCCAACATCCACTGGATCATCGAAAAAGCAAGAGAGTTCCAGAAAAACATCTATTTCTGCTTTATTGATTATGCCAAAACCTTTGACTGTGTGGATCACAATAAACTGTGGAGAATTCTGAAAGAGATGGGAATACCAGACCACCTGACCTGGCAAACCTGTATGCAGCTCATGAAGCAACAGTTAGAACTGGACATGGAACAACAGGCTGGTTCCAGATAGGAAAAGGAGTACATCAAAGCTGTATATTGTCACCCTGCTTATTTAACTTCTATGCAGAGTACATCATGAGAAACACTGGGCTGGAAGAAGCACAAACTGGAATCAAGATTGCCGGGAGAAATCACAATAACCTCAGATATGCCTTTCTGCCTCACACCCTTATGGCAGAAAGTGAAGAGGAACTAAAGAGCCTCTTGATGAAAGTGAAAGAGGAGAGTGAAAAAGTTGGCTTAAAGCTCAACATTCAGAAAACTAAGATCATGGCATCTGGCCCCATCACTTCATGTCAAATAGATGGGGAAACAATGGAAACCGTGGCTGACTTTATTTTGGGGGGCTCCAAAATCACTAGATGGTGATTGCAGCCATGAAATTAGAAGATGTTTACTTTTTGGAAGGAAAGTTATGACCAACCTAGACAGCAAACTAAAAAGCGGAGGCAATACTTTGTCAACAAAGGTCCATCTAGTCAAGGCTATGGTTTTTCCAGTGGTCATGTATGGATGTGAGATTTGGACTATAAGGAAAGCTGAGTCCCGAAGAATTGATGCTTTTGAACTGTGGTGTTGGATAAGACTCTTGAGAGTCCCTTGGACTGCAAGGAGATCCAACCAGTCCATCCTAAAGGAGGTCAGTCCTGGGTGTTCATTATACTGATGTTGAAGCAGAAACTCCAACTTTGGCCACCTGATGCAAAGAGCTGACTCATTTGAAAAGATACTGGTGCTGGGAAAGATTGAGTGCAGGAGGAGAAGCAAATGACAGAGGATGAGATGGTTGGGTGACATCACCGACTCATTGGACATTGGTTTGGGTGGACTCGGTGAGTTGGTGATGGACAGGGAAGATTGGCCTGCTGCGGTTCATGGGGTCACAAAGAGTCGGACACGACTGAGTGACTGGGCTGAACTGAATAAGAAAACAAATTATAAGGAAATAAAACTACAGACCAATATGTCTTATGAACATACTTGCAAAAATCATCAACAAATTTTAGGCAGTTGAATTCAACAATATAAGAAAAGAATTATACCCCACAATCAAGTTGGACTTATTCCAGGTCTGCAGTCTTGCTTCATCATTCAAATATCAATGTAATCCACCACAGTAACAGACTAAAAATAATACATCAATAGATTCAGAAAAATATTTGAGAAACTATAAAAACTCTCAGTAACCTAGAATATAGAGGAATTTTCTCACCTTAATAAAACATAGCTACAAAAACCTACAGCTAATATTACACTTAAAAATGAGAAATTAAAAGCTTTCCTTCTAATATCACACACAAAACAAGGATGTCTTCTCTTACCACTCCTTTTCAATATGTTGCTGAAAGTTCTATCCAAAGCAATGAGGTAATAAAAGGAAATTATTTGTATACAGATTTAAAATGAAAAAATAAAGCTCTCTGTTGATAGATGACATAGTCACCTTTATAGAGAATCCAAAAAATTAACCCCCCCCAAAAAAAAAAATCTTTGAGCTAATAAGTAATTGTAGCAACGTTGCAGGATACAAGGTTAATACACAAAAATCAACTGCTTCCCTATATACTAGCAATGGGTGAGTGGAATTTAACATTAAAAGTATGGTATCATTTACTTTAGCACCTAAATGGCAAAACACTTCAGTACTCTTGCCTTGAGAACCACATGAACAGTATGAAAAGGCAAAAACATATGACACTGGACAATGAACTCCACCTCCCTCAGGTCAGTGGGTGTCTGATATACTACGAGGGAGGATTGGAGAAGTAACTCCAGAAAGAATGGTGATGCCCAGCTGCGGATGTGTCTGGCGGTGAAAGTAAAGTCTGATGCTGTAAAAAACAGTGTTGCCTAGGAACCTGTAATGTTAGGTCTATGAATCAAAACAGATACTTTGGTATCAGTCAGTTCAGTTCAGTCACTCAGTGGTGTCTGAGTCTTTGCAACCCTGTGAACTGCAGCATGTCAGGCTTCCCTGTCCATCAGCAACTCACAAAGCTTGCTCAAACTCATGTCCATCAAGTCGGTGATGCTGTCCAAACATCTCGTCCTCTGTCGTCCCCTTTTCCTCCCACCTTCAACCTTTCCTAGAATTGAGGTCTTTTCCAAGGAGCCAATTATTCTCATCAGGTGACCAAAGTATTGGAATTTCAGCTTCAACATCATTCCTTCCAATGAACATTCAGGACTGATTTCCTTTAGGACAGACTGGTTTGATCTCTTTGCTGTCCAAGAAACTCTCAAGAGTCTTGCACTAGGAAGACCCAGAGGGATCGGGTAGAGAGGGAGGTGGGAGGGGGGATCGGGATGGGGAATACATGTAAATCCATGGCTAATTCATGTCAATGTATGACAAAAACCACTACAATATTGTAAAGTAATTAGCCTCCAACTAATAAAAATAAATAAAAAAAAAAGTCTTCTCCAACACCACAATTCAAAAGCATTAATTCTTTGACAAGACCTTTATTGACAAAGTAATGTCTCTGCTTTTTATATGCTGTCTAGCTTTTCTTCCAAGGAGCAAGCATCTTTTAATTTTTTGGCTGCAGTCACCATCTGCACCATCTGCAGTGATTTTGGAGACCCAAAAAATAAAGTCTGTCACTGTTTCCATTGTTTCCCCATCTATTTGCCATAAAGTAATGGGACTGAATGCCATAATCTTAGTTTCTTGAACATTGAGTTTTATGTCAACTTTTTCACTCTCCTTTTTCACTTTCATCAAGAGGCTCCTTAGTTCTTCTCCACTTTCTGCCTTGAGGGGTGGTATCATCTGCCTATCTGAGGTTATTGATATTTCCTCCAGCAATCTTGATTCCAGCTTGTGCTTCATCCAGCCTGGAATTTTGCAAGATATACTCTGCATATAAGTAGTCATGCAGAGTGTACTTAGGTATAGACCCAACAAAATGTGAACAAAATCTATTCAAAGAGAACTATAAAACTGATTAAAGATATGTCATGTTTAGGGATAGACTCAATATTGTCAAGATTTTTTCTTTCAACTTGAGTTATAGATTCAATGCAATCCTAATAAAATTTCCCAGCATGTTTGTAGATATTGACAAACAGGTTCTAAATTTTATAGAAGAGGCAAATGATCTAGGATGGCCTATACAATATTGAAGAAGGACAAGGTTGGAGGACTGACATTACCCAACTGCAAGACTTACTATTAATATAAAGCTGCAATAGTCAAAACAGTGTAATATTAATTTTAAAAAGACAAATAAATCAATATAAGCCTAGAAATAACAACTGGATACACCAAAAAAAAAAAAAAAAAAGAATCTAGACACAGATATTGTACCCTTCGCAAAAATTACCTCAAAATGGATCACAGACCAAAATGTAAAGTGCAAAATTTAAAAACTCCTAGAAAATAACATAGAAGGCATAGATGCCCTTGTATATGGTGTGACTTTTTAAATATTAATATAGCACCAAGCATAATGGGTAAGATGGGCTTATCAAAATTTAAAACTTCCTTTCTTAAAAAAAAAAATGTCAGAGAAAAGAAGACAAGTCACATATTGGGAAAAAATAATTGCAAAAGACAGCTGATAAAGAGCCAAAGTTATACGAAATATACAAAACTTAAAGCTTAGAAATAAGAAAACAAGCAACCTATTAAATAATAGCCTAACAACCTTAAGAGACATGTCACCAAAGAAACATAGATGGCAAATAAGCATATGAAAAGATGTTCCACATCATACATAACAAGGGAAATGCAAAGTAAAATAACAGTGAGATATCACTATAAATCTATTAGAGTGGCTTTGGCCAACAGAGGTTTTGGACAACACCAATGCTGACCAGGAAGGGGAGCAACAGAAACTCTTATTCATTGTTGATGGGAGTGTAAAATGCTACATTGAAAGACGATTCAGTGGTTTCTTACAAAATTAAGGCTATGGTTTTTCCAGTGGTCATGTATGGATGTGACAGTTGGACTGTGAAGAAAGCTGAGCACCGAAAAATTGATGCTTTGAACTGTGATGTTGGAGAAGACTCTCGAGAGTCCCTTGGACTGCAAGGGGATCCAACCCGTCCATCCTAAAGGAGATCAGTCCTGGGTGTTCATTGGAAGGACTGATGCTAAAGCTGAAACTCCAGTGCTTTGGCCACCTCATGCGAAGCGTTGACTCATTGGAAAGGACCCTGATGCTGGGAGGGATTGGGGGCAGGAGAAGGGGATGACAGAGGATGAGATGACTGGATGGCATCACTGACTCAATGGGCATGAGTTTGAGTAAACTCCGGGAGCTGGTGAAGGATAGGGAGGTCTGGCATGCTGCAATTCATGGGGTCGCAAAGAGTTGGACACGACTGAGTGGCTGAACTGAACTGAAACATGTTCTTACCATACCAGCCTTGGTATTTACTTTGGTATTTACCCAAAGGAGTAAAAAATTTCCAAACAAAATCCTGCACGTGAATGTTTATAATGTTTATAATAGCTTTATTCATAACTACCAAAACTTGGAAGGAACCAAGATAAACTTCAATAGGCAAATGGATAAATCAAGGTGTTGTACATCCAGATAATGGAATATTATTCAGCACACACAAAAAAGCTATCAAGCCATGAAGAGACATGGAAGAAGCTTAAATCCATTTTACCAAATGAAGAAGTCAATCTGAGAAAGCAACAAATGTATGAAACATATACAGAAACATATGCATAGCATAAATATAACAAAATAACATGATTAAACTGAGCCAAAGATACTGGTTATTTAATTAAATGTAAATAAGATATCATACTTATGAAAATTTCATATTGGCAGTCAAAACAAAGTACAACTTTTCCCAAAAAAGACTCAGAAAGATGATGATGTAGATTGGATGATGGCAAAAAAATGTACATGCATACATAAATAAATAGAAGGAATCAGAATCTTGATTTCAAATAAGGTGTAATTTAGCCTCCAAAATATAAAATGAGACCAAAAAATATACTTTATACTTTTTTCACTATGCTAAGGACCAAAATGCATAATGAAAATGTTATTAATATTTATACATAAAATAGCATAGTAGCTACTTTATAAAGCAGAAACTAAAGGAGATAAAGAGATAAAAACTAATAGACTAATATAACTGTCTTAAACTTGGCCGAATCAAGTGGGAAAAATTAGAAAAAGTGTCAGAGTTCTAAATAACACCATAGAGTAGAAATATGGACAAATCCATATTAAACTCTGTGCCACAATGAAAGAGAACATCCTTTTTATTCAAATGGACATGCAACATTTGTGATACCTAAATCTACAACAAAGTCTATTTTAAATTTTTAAAAATAGGTGTAGTATCATCACTTCAAAACATATTCACAAATTCTTTCATATTCCTAATATTCAGGGATAGAGTCTATATACCCTACCCCTGAACCAGAGCAGGCCTTTGTGACTGCATTTGAAATTGTTAGGCCTTTAGAAACAGCCTTTGTGTCTGGATGATAAGACATTGTAAGGTCCTGATAAAAGTGGGACAAATCATTTTAGCACTGAGCATCACTTCTGTGCCTTTTATACTGTCCCAGGGGTCATAGGACTAGAAGCTTGGGTATGACATTTCCCATGGTGCCTTCCCATTAGAATTTATTAAAGTTAGCAAATGAGAGGCAATGGTGACACTCAATAGGTTATTGTTGCTACGAAACGCCGTGGTAGACCAGCAGTCATTTGCTGAAGCTACCGCAGACTGCACACATTTCTTTCCTCTTCTTTCATCTGTCGGCTGTGAGGTGGCTGTGGCTTCATATTAGCTTCCGGTACTTCCCTATGATCTCTCTTTGCCCCGCCCCTGTGATTTCTTAAGTGCTGATACTCAGTTTCTTTCTACTTGAAACATTTAAAGTAGTTTTGTTTTCATGACTATACCCTGACAAATACACCTGAGGGCAATCATGAGGGTTCCCACCTAGCATATCAATCTTGTATAGTCCATTCTTCTTGAGCCAGAAAGAACTAATTCAGCATCTGGGAACCTAACTTCTGAGATACACTTTTCTATTTTATACCAACACTAAGTGAAGAAATAAAGAAAATATTGCTGTCCTAAACTCTCCCCTGTCTTGAGTTTCTGGAACTAAAAGGAGGTAAATATTTTCAACAAATTCTATATGTGATTGAATGCCAGGTTATTACAAACAGAAGCAAAGCCATGAGTTTATAGAGAGAGGAGAATTGTGCCATGAGTCTCCCCTAGAGAGAGATATAAAAATCATGATTCAAGCATTTCCATGTCCCCTAGCCAAATGCTATCTAGGAGTGTCCCAGACTCCACTTAAAACGCTAGCGAGAGGATTTTAATATCAGTAATTTAATTCTCATGGAGTTGAGATCATTGTTTTGTTGTCATAATAAAAGAATGGTAGTTGTCACAGTGTTTGGACTAAAAGAGGAGGGATATATCTGTGTATTTCTAAGTTCTATCCAAGAGAGAGTATGCCTGTGACAATTGGTATTGATTTTCTACATAAAAATATGCTTAGAGGGAAGGATGATTCATTATAATAATACTATAAATTTAAGAGAGGAAAGCATATTTCCTTTACTTTTTCTATGCACTTAGCTTACAATTTGAATATCTGAATGGACCACCTACCAGAACAGAGGGCCCTTACTCTTCAGATAAATAAATCAATACGTAACCTAAGGTAGAGGCCCAGAAGAAAACACACTTGTCTTGTGTGGTCAGACAAGCAGAAATGACTGTCGTGAAAGATGAAGATTTATACTCACAGATCCCTAGAAGCTGGAGATGCAGCACACCGTATTCAAGGGAGCCACCTGAGGAAGCACCAGAGTGAATCCAGGATCTAAGGACATGAGCAGAAATCAGGGGCAAAGCCCTTTGTTGTGGCTTTTGTGAGAAGGAAGAGGCAAGGCAGGGGAAGCCAGGATAAGCAGATTTAAGGTTGCGTTGTGTGCTCTGAATAATTTTAGCAGGCGCTGGAGTGTAGGGGCTGTCCTGAGTTGTTGGCCACCTTCCCTGGGGTTATTAAGGCAGAGGAACATTGGTCTGGAGTGTAAGATATACGTATGAGTCTAACAGAGGAGGGTTTGGGGTGTTGGGGGGGAGGCCTCTGGACTGGTTGTTTGCATTCAAAAGATGTACTCCCAGACAAGATGTTTGCTCTCTAGGAACTGAGTAACCTGGAACAGTAATCTCTTCAAAGTCAGTGAGGTCCCAGACGCCAGAGCATCAGGATTACGAAAAATAAGAAAAGCAGTAGAAGTTCACAGTGAGATTCTTTTCCATCAGTCCCAGCCATACACCCCAGCATTAATTCTAGAATTTCTACATAGATCTGACCTCAACCAGGGATGACAATCTAGGTAGAGTAACTCAAGTTCTCCATTCTTATGGATAAACAAGTGGCTCAAATGAGGACTTATTAAAAGGCTATAAAGCTACCTCACAGAAATGAAGCTGGCCTTCATGGGAGCAGGAGCTGGGATCTAGGAACCACTGAAGATGCAAAAAAGTTTCTCTTGCACTCTAGTGCTCTCTCTCTAAGAATCAAGAATTCTAGTTACTCTTGTCATCCCCGATCTATGCCAGATCTATGCAGAAACTCTGGAACTCTTTAGAACCACATATAATCCTGTATCCCATTTATTCCACTCATCTTTCCTGATGTTTGCCTATACTGCCCAATTTCTCATAGATTTATTTAGAACTGTGATCCTGCCTGAAAATGCCTGCCATAGGCCCAATTCTATAGAAACTTTACGTTCATAGACCCCCTCACTAGTTTGATTATAAACTCTGCGACTCAGAAAATATATTTGGTGACAGGCTAGCCAGCAGATGGACATCAAATAGGTGTCAGTCCCTCGTTCAGATTGTCACAGGGAAAGGTGATGACATATACAAATATGACTAGAGAGACCCGTCTCTTCAGCAAGGGGTGAGCGTGGAGCACAGCGTCCAGAGAAGGGAAGAGGAAACAGGCACCATGAAACTGCCAACCACAGTCATATATCCCACGGCCAAGAGTTTTTCAAATATCTCCACTGTCTAAGGGGATTAGTTTTTCTTGGCATTCAAGAAATTGCTAAAACTCTGATAGGACTTCTGGCTA
>CM035274.1:5169435-5194837 GCA_020226075.1 Hydropotes inermis | reverse complement strand
TTTATTCAGGGAGAAAAGTGGTATCAATGAATTCTGCTCACTGAATATTTCCAACACTCTGCCTTCTAGTCACAGGGTATGTTCTCTCTTTCTGGCTCCCATTGGTTGGTTGAGGACATGTAATCATTCTGGCCTAAAAGTACAGACAATGTGTGCCACTTTCTGGCTGAAGATGAATTTCTTGGCATGATATCCTCAGAGCTCTCTTCTGTCCCTTTCATGACAGCATGTTCCTGATAGTAACTACTCTATCAGCCTGGGTCCCATATGGGCTCATAGCATGGGCTATAGCAAGAGCAAGAACAATATTCACTCCAGCACTTTAGAACAGAGAGAACTGGAACTTCCCTGGTGGTCCAGTGGTTAGGATTCTGCGCTTCCACTGCAGGGGACACGGTGTTCAGTCCCTGGTCAGGGAACTAAGACTCTGCAAACTGGCATTGTGGTAAAAAAAAAAATACATACATAAAACAATGTAGAGCTAAACTGTCCAAGTGAATTTTCTGTTTTTGGCAATAACTCCACAGCACATGGGTGTATTCTAGCAGAAAAGCAGGTTGTTGTTGAGAGCATGTGTGTATTTGAGTAATTAGACTTGATGGCTGCTGAATTTAAAAGTTTAAACGCAGGTTTAAAAGTGGCCTTCATCTTACTCGGCAATGAAACTCGTAGAGAAAACTGAGCTCTCTCCTCAGAGTCTCCCGCAGACACAGGGCTCTCTGAAGCTTACATGCAGACCATTTAAGAAGGGCTGAGTTTTATGGTTTCATTACTTTAGTCAATTCCTGCCCAAAAGCTCAGTGGGGTGTCCTGTGACCCAAGAGACAGAGGCAGGAGCCTTCAGGAGCAGTACCAGGGAGAAGGGACGAACGGAGGGAAAGTTCATTCTTAAGGCCAAAGTTGTTTACTCTCTCTCCTGGACCGCAGGGTGAGGAGTATGTCCCTAGAATTAACAAGCCTAGGGCTCTAGTCAGGACTTTGGTTTTAACAACTAGTTAGCCCTGGGCAAGCATCTTCCACTCCGAGCCCTGCACCTCAGCCATGAAGTGGGGCAGCTTGACCCGATGATTCCCAAGGTCCCTGGAATAGTCTCTGTCCCCTTTCTACTAGAGGATGAGCATAGGACAGGGCTTAAAGTCTTGTGTTTAGAGCAGAGGAAGGTCAAAGCTGCACATGTGGGTTACATTTTCAGTGATTTATTTGTTTAATTTAAATAAAAAATATCATCATGTGCTTAAATACTTGAACAGTACAAAAAATTGCATCATAATGATAAAAAAATTGTTCTTCCTACTCTGCCTTCCCCATACCCTGGATTCTTTCCCGGAGGCCATTAGAGATATGCACACATTATGATATCGCCCCCTTTTTTTAACCACAAATGGTAGCAAGATATAGGCATTAATATGCTCCTTGCTTAAACAATGAGTATCTTGGAATAAATTCCAGATCAGTACACATTTATCTTCTTCATTCTCTTTAAAGGTCACATATTATTAATATTCTATTACATAGATATAAACAATAAAATTATCCTGCTATTAATGGATACTTGCATTTATATTTACATATATATATTTGCATTTATATATATATATATATATATAAATTAGCCAGCCTTCTGCAACCATAATCAATGCTTTGTACTGATGAACCTTGTAGGGGGAGGAAAATATTTGGTTTTCTAGGGATTCTTTCTAGGGATTCATAAAACAGGTAAAAAGAAGTAGATTAACTTCTCATTTAGAGAACTATTTAATCTATGTGCCGAGGACAATGTTTTTCTTGCTTTAGGGAAAAAACAAAAGAACCCACAATTTATCATAAATTTTTAAAGGTCATAACACATTTCCAAAACTCTCTTTGGGAAGCGCCTTGTCTGTCCTTGGTGGGCTGTTGGCAGCAAAATCATACTAACATGTTTGACAGGAAACAAATAACAGACAGATTCTTCCAAAAAATGTTAACCAGACCTTATTAAAGAATGTATATCCTCAGGATATCTCGGCCTGAAAGATGCTGGCTTATTTTATAGAGAAAACAAGAACTTTCCTCACTTTTTCCCTTGGAACAACTACAACAAATATTTTTGTTAATCCTAAACACTTTCCAACAAATAAACTAAGACTCAGAAGCTCATTTTAAACTGTGTTGGGCCAAGAAGCCAACGTGGTTAATAGCCCATGTGAGTCATTTCTTTTTTCCCTCTGATTACTTGGCTTATAGCATCTTGTAGCTTAATCAAACAACATACCACAAAGGCTGAAATTTCAAGAGATGGTGTCAATACAAAGTAATACACAACATAGCTTATTTCCTTTGCTTAAGAGACTGGGGTAGGGAAGAGAAGGAAGGGCATTGCATTGTTTGTTATAGATCTGTATAGAATTCAATCTGTATTCAATAGTCCCAGACCTTATCAGTTCGTGTTTATAAATGGGGTCACATTTACATATTCATTGACTCCAGCCCTTCTTGCATAAAACATGTATTTCATGAATCATGTCCACCCCCGATAAAACTCCTGCCCCCAAGCTCAGAAAAATGGCCTTGAATTCTCAGGGAATGCCTTAAATGTATTCAGATGTGTCCTTCCCTAGCCTACTGTCATTGTTTATACTGCCTGAGAAGAACTGGTTAGGCTGCAGCGGAGGGCATGACTGTGCTAATCCCTGGATCTGTATATACCACTGCCAAAAACCCAAGCAAACCCTTCAAGATTCCAAGTTCTCAGATACCCCAATCATGCCGCGTTCACACAGTAATTCCTGCAAAACTCTCACTGAGCTCTGAGTTAGAGATGGGCCATCTAAGCATCACATCATCTCCTCATAAACATTGCCTTAACAACCTTTACCTGGACCTCTGTTTTCTGTAGCTCATATGACCAACTGGAGCATCCAATACAGACAGATACCAAGCTGTCTCCCCCACCCTACCCCACCACTCATTGGAACTGCTCCATTTACTAATCACACATGCAGTCTTATTCCTCCACCAAATGCCTTCTGTAACAGCAATTCATCAACCCTGTTCAAAGCAGTCTGAATCCTAGTTTAGAATAAGCTGAGACCACCCCCACCCCACCTCCACCACACACATACTTTTCCAACCCACCCTTCCAAATCTTTTCAGCCACCACACATCAGATGACTTTATATCACTCTTAGAATTACTTTGTCCAAAAAGCATTTTCCCATGTTTCTGCAATAAGTTAAGAAATGTTTCTAAATGCCCGAAGTTATCTGTACAACAAAAATTACTGACTTCTAGAATTTTCAGATTTTTCCTGGAATTTTCATGTATCAGGTATTCTCCCAGTAGTTGTTTTCTAGCACACTAGTCCCTTTATGGTGTTTGTTCATGGTTTTACAATAGTCACGACCTCCAGGTTCTTACAGCATTTTTATTCTAAACTCTCAGCGATCAAATATTTTGTTTGGTGGATTCTCAATGTACATGTGCTACCACGGTCTGGAGGAACATCACTGTGGGTCTATCAGTCACCATTGACTGAAAACATTCTGCCTCAGCTATATGTTTACAGTTTCATGTATGTTGGCAAAATACATTGATTAGTAGTTTTGTTTTTCCTTGTTTGATCATCCTTCTAGCCAGCCTAGAAGGCTCCTTCTATCTTGTAACTGTGATTAGCCCAAAGAGCCTAGAAGTTAAATTGTTTAAATTACCTGATTTATTCTTCTTAGCAGAATAGAAGCTATATTTTTCCATTGGATTAGGTTCCTGTAAATGAAGCCTTAAGGCTTTTCTCATGCCTCATATCATTTTTAAATGACACTAGGCCAACAATGACTTCAGCCTTGCATTCCAAAAATTTAGGAGGCTAGAAACATGTGATTATATATAAAGACTGTACATGAAAAATAGAATCTGCCCCCTGGAATTCTCCAAAACCCTTCCTATCAGACTCATTCTGTCTCAGAATGACATCACATTGGTCATGGGTCAGAAAGACACTCTACCGGAGATGGCACATCTTCTGGGTTCTGCCAGAGCATGCCAAACATTGTCACTCACAAACTCTAGGACCTCATGACCTGCCCAGGCCATTTTCTGCCTCAAGTGACAGGAAAAATATTTATTCATGTGATCTGTTTTCAAGGTAATGTGACAGCAATTATTAAACCCCCGAAGTATAGAAAGAATATATAGTTGGCAGCCTCTTGGGTGGGCATTACCTACACATGTAACATTTCATTCTATTTTTTCCTGTCAAGGCTTGTAATTCTATAGAAGCCTTCCTTATGCAAGATTATAAATCACTAAAGTCTGTCTCTGTCTCTCTCTTACTCTGTCTCTGTCTTTGGCTCCTTCTCTTAATCTACTGAAATTGAGTATAAGCAAATAATAAAATATAGTTCATGGAAATATATAACTTAGGGAGGGAGGAAGAGAGGAAGAAAGAAAGAGAAGTGAAGAAAGAAAAGCTATAGTCTAACCATTAAATAGGTCTCTAAAATGCAAATAATATACTGAAGAGGTATTAATAGTCAACTCAGGGGGGAGTGTTTAAACTTAGTAATATAGAGAGTAGTTTTAGCAAGTAAAGATCTCAGTCTGGGGAGTGTCACTATTTTCATACAGGGAAACTAAGCAATCCACTCACTCTTCATGGATTAGAATTCCTTCAGAAACAGGATAAATATAGGCTTTAGATGAATTCTTTCCAGAAAGATCTGAGTCTGTCCAGAAAGAGATTAATAAAACCCTTAAAGCCAGCTAGCTAATGTTTCTTTATCTTGCATGTTAAGGAACCCGAGTCACCCAAGAACTTAAGATCCTCTCTTCATCCTCTCTCTCCCCTCATCCTACCATTGGCTTGGCCTCATTCATTTACACATTAAACAAATATGTGTTTTCTCCCCAAATCCTCACTCTTCCCCTCTCTCTAAAAGCATTTCCAGTGCCATTTGTGTAAGATGACTCTAGAATTTATTGTCCAAACAGATATTTTAGCCAGGACAAATGGCAAACCAAAGGAGATCCCAGGGCATTAAGTGTAAATCATGACTAGTCCATGAAATTGCTAGATATTTTGAGAGGGAGAGACCACATTCACATAACTTTCATTACAGTGTATTGTTATGATTATTTTATTTTATTTTATTTTGAGGAGTGGTGGTTTAGTCACTATACTATGTCCAGTTCTTTGTGACCCTATGGACTGAAGCCTGCCAGGCTCCTTTGAATTTTCCAGGCAAGAATACTGGAGTGGGTTGCCATTTAGAGGTTGAACCTGCGTCTCTGCATTGGCAGCAAAATTTTTTACTGCTGAGTCACCTGGGAAGACCTTGTTTTATTATTAGCTGTTGTTCATCTCTTACTGTGCTTAATTTATAAATGAAACTTTATCACAGCCATGTACGTATAGGGAAAAACATAGTGTACATAGGGTTCAGTACTATCTGCCGTTTCAGACATTTATTGAGGGTCTTGGAATATATCCCCTGTGGCTAAGGAGAGACTACTGTAGTTTTTAAGAACCTGTGATAGGGATTTGTCATCATTGACATTACAGTATTTTAACATGATGCGAAAAATTCTTAGTTCAATTTTTCAATTATCAAGAGAAAACTTAGCGATTAAAATGACACAATACAGGCATGATCTTATAGAGATAAGCATAGCAGCAAATATACTAGGCAAAAGAGAAGAAACAACATGAAAACAAAAAGAAAACTACTTCTCTTTGTCATTGACTTCTTAGAAAATACTAAAAGTAAAATGCATAAGAATAATTTCCAAAATACTTAATGCAAATTTTATGTAGATACAAGACCATACACAAGGAAATGTCGTTTCTTTCCTCTCATCTTAATCCAACATTCCAAAACTGATCATACCTTTGAAGGAAAACATCAGAGTCACAAAAACAGAAAAACAAGGGAAACTCTGACCCATAGTAGTATCCTCACACAGAAATGCCGTAAGATCCTGCAGCATGGGGGGGGTGGGGGAGAGCTGATTGGATTGATACAGGGCAAGAGTCCACAGAGAAGGTGCATTATAGAGAACAGGTTTAATTTCTTTTTAAATCAAACCTATTTCACATATCATTTATAATTATTCCTCCCCCCACCAAAAAAAAAAAAAAAAATCTTTGAAAAGAGCTACAAGTTGTTGTTTAGTTGCTCATTCATGTCTGACTCTTTGCCACCCCATGGACTGCAGCACCCCACGCCTCCCTGTCCTTCACCATCTCCTGAAACTTGCTCAAACTCATGTCCATTGAGTTGGTGATGCCATCAACCATCTCATCTTCTGTTGTTCCCTTCTCCTCCTGCCTTCAACCTTTCCCAGCATTAGGGTCTTTTCCAGTGAGTCGGCTCTTCTTATCAGGTGGCCAAAGTATTGAAGATTCAGCTTCAGCATCAGTCCTTCCAATGAATATTACAGATTGATTTTCTTTAGTATTGACTGGTTTGATCTCTTTTCAGTTCAAAGGACTCTCAAGAGTTTTGTCCAGCACCACAGTTCAAAAGCATCAATTCTTCAGTGCTCAAACTTCCTTATGGTCCAGCTCTCATATCCATACATGACTACTGGAAAACCATAGCTCTGACAAGATGAACATTTGTTGGCAAAGTAATGTCTCTGCTTTTTAATAAGCTGTCTAGGTTGGTCATAGCTTTTCTTCCAAGGAGCAAGCATCTTTTAATTTCACGCACAGCTGCAGTCACCATCCACAGTGATTTTGGAGGCCAAGAAAATAAAGTCTGTCACTGTTTTCCATTATTTCCCCATCTATTTGCCATGAAGTAATGGGACCGGATGCCATGATCTTAATTTTTTTAATGTTGAGTTTGAACTTTAAATAAGAGGATGTTTAAAATGTAATAGTAGATAACAAAGAATATTGTAGAGGAGAATAACTATGCTATGGAGATATCCAAATATTCTAAACAATTGAAAGACATAAACAGTGCCCTCATTGCTAATTGACTTAGCAGAGTGGAAATTCTGAAATCTTTGCACTTGCAGAGGAGTATGCTCATGAATTGTGAGTTTTCACAGCATTCTAGGAGAGAAAAGGGTTAGGTTCCAAGGGGCAGTGTGAAAAACCAAGATGACAGTGGCCCTGCTCAAGGGTCTTAGTAAGGAACAATTGGACCCACAGATCTCCTATCTCAGCTAATATGTTCTAATTATTGCATCTCATATACCCCATGTATTAGACACAGATATATGCTACCCAGATCCTCCTTCAGTGAAGCACTTTTGATCCCCACTATTGGGAGGACTTAGTGGACAGCTTCAAGCTCTCAGCAACAGAAGGGTTAGCCTCAGCTGCAAAGAGAGTCCTTAAATAAGGCATGCTTCTCCCAAAAAAAACCATATTCAGCGATAAACATGAGGGAATAAATGTCAGATATTGACACAAGTTCATCAAGAGATACCAACCCCAGGATCACATGCAGGGATGAGGAATCATATTAAAATTGCACATATACTCTAATACATGACTAGTACATGACTCTATGTCATGAATTTAAAAATCATGGATTCTAGCACTAAAGGCTACAAATAGGAGTGGTCCCTCTTTCCATCACACCCAGTGATCCCCTTGAATAATGTGTGTGTTTGTTCCCTTTACATCCAGACTTTGTGGGTTTGAGCCTGTGATTCCTACAGGTGAGTGTACACACAAGAAGACACAGCAGAAGTCCCAATTAACTACACGTTCTGCTCCACTGGGTCACTTGACATGACAAGAGAACAAAAAAGAAGTCACCAAACTGGCAAGAACAATTTAATCTGATGACATAAACATGGTTTTTGGTAGTAGAGACAGGAAATTTTGTGGTTGATCTCCATGGAGTCCAGTGGCACATCTCCTCTTTTTAATTTGGATAATAAGGAAACAGACCAAACCACCAGCTATGAGAAAGACATTGTGACTGAGCTCAGATACCTGAGGGGTAGGTAAGCCACTTAGACCAGCCCAGGTGCTCAACAAAGTTGAAGCAGATCTAGAATCGCTGGTGGAAGAGGAGTATAATTAGCAATTGGTTACATCCTTGAGAATAACCTGCTCCAGAAATGAACCATGCTTTCACAAGGAATGAGTTTAATCAGCCAGCAGGCCTCAGCTGAGTTCCACTGTAAGCCTAGCCCTTGGATGTGAGATTGCCCAAGCTTATTAACTCTCACCCAAGCAGCCTTTTTCAATAACTGACTCATGCAGTTATGAAGTACCATGTCATTTACCTTCTCTCTAAAGAACACCTTTAACTATTATGGGAACCAAAATAGTTCCCATAATTATTGTTTATCTAACAAAGTTTTTATTTCCCCTTTTGAGGAATAATTTCAAAAGGGACAAAATTCTAGGTTTACGTACTTCTTTTCCCAACATTTTATCTCATTCAACTCTCTTCTTGTTTGCATGGCTTCTGAAGAGAAGTCTGATGTACCTCTTATCTTTGCTTCACTATAGATAATGTGGGTTTTTTCCCCTCTAGTTTCTTTCAAGATGTTTTTCTTTATTTGATAAAATGCCTAGTGTTGTTTTTCTTCGGAATTTATACTGCTTGATGTTTTCTGAACTTCCTGGATGAGTGGTTTGGTGTCTGACATTAATTTAGGAAAATTCTGTTGTTATTATTTCAAGTATTTCTTCTGTACCTTTCTCTCTCTCCTTCTGGTAATGCCGTTACACTTCTGTTACACTTTTTGAGATTGTCCTTAGATATTCTGTTTGGGTTTGTGGGGGTGGGGACTTGTTGTTGTTTTGGGGGTTTTTGTTTTTTCAGTCTTTGTTCTGTTTGCTTTTCAGTTTGGAGGGTTTCTATTGAGGTACCTTCAAACTGAGAAATTCTTTTCTCAGCCATGTCCAGTCTACTAATAAGCCCATCAAAGGCATTCTTTATTTCTTTTACAGTATTTTTTTAAAATCTCTAGCCTTTTTGTGCTTTTTGTAGAATTTTCTGTTCTCTGTTTACATTGCCCTGATCCATCTTTGTACATTTTATTCATTAGAGCCCTTAACACAGTAATCATAGTTGTGTTAAGTTCCTACTGTGATAATTCCAACATCCCTGCCATATTTGAGTCTGTTCTGATTCTTGATCTTTGTCTTTAAGCTGTGTGTTTCACCTTTAGTGTGCCTTATAATTTTATTTTGGTAGCTAGACATAATGTGCTGAATAAAAGACACTGTTGCTAAGTAGGCCTTTAGCAATGTGATAAGGGAAAGGAAAGCATTCTATAGCCCTATAATTAGGTCTCAGTCCTTTAGGGAGGCTGTACCTCGGGACTCTGAGCTGCACATTTGCTTATCAGTTCCCGCAGAGCCCTTAGATGGGACAGGATGTCTCTAGCAGGCTAGAGTTTGGTATTTCCTTTCCTGTGCCTAGAAGGCTAGCACCGGCTGGAGCTGCACGTCTCCCTTCCCCGGGGCCAGTTAGGCTCTGATGCTCTGATAAAATCCCAGCAGTTGAGGCTCTGGTTAGTTTCTCCTGGGGACAAACCTTGTTAAGCACAGAATGCTCCAGTGTATTTTGATGTGGTTCCTTTCCCCCTCCCCCTGTCTGAAGCAAAAGGGGATGTTTTTCCCCCAATATTTACTGTGAGAACTCACTTGAGATCCTAGAGGTAAAACTTATAAAACTGTGAGGGCTCCTGATGACCAAGTCCCCTTGGAATTTTAATCTCTCGTTTTTTTCTTCGACAAGTCTCCAACAACTTGTCAGTTACAGTTCATCTTATTTTACTGCAATACCATCTCTAAAGATATTTCAACTCATGAGCCTCTGCTCCAGGAAATTGTAATTCTCCATATTTGCCTGGCAGTCACTCCAATTTGGGAGGCAGTGGTTTGCCCTATGACCTCACTTCGCTTTCATATGGAAGAGTTGTTGATTGTTCAGGTTTTAACTTGTCATTAGAATGGAGTGGCAACTTCCAAGTTTCTTATATACAGGACTGGACACTGCTTTAGTTCATTTTTTTATTCATTTTTCATTTAACAACACATGTTTCAAGCCCCAGCTCCATCCAAAGCCTTGTGCTGGAATATGTAAGGAGAAGAGATCGTTAAGATAAAGGCCACATCCCCTGGTCTGAGTAGTCGAGAGGATCAGTAAAAGGAAATCCTACTAATGATACAACATTGTGTTAGAGGCCATTGAAGAGGTAAATCCAAGTGCCCTTTGAGGACGGATCATTTGTACTCTTGTTTCCAGAGTAATCAGAAGCATTCAGGTTTTAATTTGACGTTGCAGGGAGTGTGTGCTAAGTCACTTCAGTGGGGTCTGACTCTTTGCGTCCCTATGGACTGTAGCCCCCCAGGCCCCTCTCCATGGAATTGTCCCGGCAAGAATACTGGAGTGGGTTGCCCTGCCCTCCTCCGGAGGATCATCCCAACCCAGGGATGGAACTGGCATCTCTTCTAGCTGCTGCATTGGCAGGCGGGCTCTTTACCACTAGCGCCACCTGGAGGAAGCCCATGAGCAGAGACACAGAGATGAAAAGGTCTCTGACCGAGGGTGGCAAGGGCCGTGGTACGCCAGGCGGAGGGCGTCCTGGGGTAGCGGAAGAAGAGCAGACCGCAGAGGTGAGCGGAGCCCCCGCATGCCCCCTCCAGGGAGCAAGCTGGGTGTTATTCGGGAGGCAGTGAAGACAGAACGGGGCTTCCCTGGTGGTTCAGCACGGAACAATCCACCTGCCCGTGGAGGAGACACGGGTTCAATCCCTGGGTCCGGAAGACCCCCTGGCATTGGCAATGACAAACCACTCCAGTATTTTTGCCTGGAAAATTCCATGGACAGGGGAGCCTGGTGGGCTATAGTCTGTGGGGTCACAAAGAGTCAGACACGACTGAGCACGCACAGGCCCAGTAGGGAGATCAGAGCCTGCCCAGGAAATTTTGACTGGCTGATGAGTACACAGTATTACCATTTTAAAAGACCTGTAGAAAAAATAAATAAATAAAAGACCTGTAGGAGTTTCCTCAACTAAAACAACTGGTTTGAATTTACCTTTCTGTGGCCACAGGTTTATCCTCAAACTTCAAATCTCCTTTTTGATTTAGCTAAAAGTTCATTTCACAGAAAAAAACTAGATGCTTTTTCCCCAGCTTTAATATCAGGAGCAGAGCAATAGCAGCTCCAGCCTATTGATCATGTGGGGCAGCTTCCATACAATATGCAGTCTTCCTTTGCTCTCATCCTTTATGTTCCAGGTCAATTCCTATTTTTAGTTTTCATTTTTTACTCTAAATAATGCTTTGAGAATTTTGACAGTTTTAGTAGCTACTGCTTCAGCATCATAAAGTTTACCTAAATTAGAATTAATAATAGTTTAATAATAAAAATTCAAGAAAGATTGTCTTCTTTAGCATTAATTTTGTTAGAATTCAGATTATATGAGTTTTGATTATAAAAACATAAAGTAAACTTGCTTAAATAAAGACAAGTGAATTTAATGAAATAGAATTTAACTTTTATACTTGTCTTTATTTTATTCATAGTAAAATTACTGATGGAGAAGGCAATGGCACCCCACTCCAGTACGCTTGCCTGGAAAATCCCATGGACAGAGGAGCCTGGTAGGCTGCAGTCCATGGGGTTGCTAAGAGTCGGACACGACTGAGCGACTTCACTTTCACTTTTCACTTTCATGCATTGGAGAAGGAAATGGCAGCCCACTCCAGTGTTCTTGCCTGGAGAATCCCAGGGAAGGGGGAGCTGCCGTCTATGGGGTCCTACAGGGTTGGGCACGACTGAAGCGACTTAGCAGCAGCAGCAAAATTACTGAATCTTCAACAAAACACTTAGACATGTAACCTTAATAATTTATTTTTCTTATATCTATTTTTTTAAATTGAAGTACAGTTGATTTATAATGTTTTAGTTTCAGGTATATAGCAAAGTGATTCATTCATATACATGTATATGTTTTTTCATATTCTTTTCCCTTAAAGGCTATTATAAAACTTGGAGTACACTTCCCTTTACCCTACAGTAGGTCCTTGTTGGCTGTCTATTTTATACATAGCAGTGTATTTATGTCAATCCCAAAGTCCTCATCTACCCCCCTACCCCCCAGTAACCTTCAGTTTGTCCTCTATGTCTGTGGGTCTATTTTGTTCTGTATATAAGTTCATCTGCATGATCTTTTTCTGTTAGATTCCTCATATAAGTGCTATCATCCAATATTTTTCTCTGGGTTACATCACTCAATATGATAATCTCTAGGCCCATTCTTGTTTCTAAAAATCGTGTTATTTTATTCCTTTTTAAGGACGAATAATATTCCATTGTATATCACTATTCTTTATTCATTATTCAGTTGATGAACATTTAATTTGCTTTCATGTCTTAGCTATTGTAAATAGTGCTGCAATGAACATTGGGGGGGGCATGTATTTTTTCTTTTTTTTTTCTTTGTTGGCAAAGTAATGTCTCTGCTTTTTTTTTTTCCATTTATTTGTATTAGTTGGAGGATAATTACTTTACAATATTGTAGTGGTTTTTGCCATACATTGACATGAATCAGCCATGGATTTACATGTATCCCCCATCCCAATCCTCCCTCCCACCTCCCTCTCCACCAATCCCTCTGAGTCTTCCCAGTATACCAGGCCCAAGCACTTGTCTCATGCATCCAACCTGGGCTTGTGATCTGTTTCACCCTTGATAATATACATGTTTCAATGCTGTTCTCTTAAAACATCCCACCCTCGCCTTCTCCCACAGAGTCCAAAAGTCTGTTGTGTACATCTGTGTCTCTTTTTCTGTTTTGCATATAGGGTTATCATTACCATCTTTCTAAATTCCATATATATGCATTAGTATACTGTATTGGTCTTTGTCTTTCTGGCTTACTTCACTCTGTATAATGGGCTCCACTTTCATCCATCTCATTAGAACTGATTCAAATGAATTCTTTTTAACAGCTGAGTAATATTCCATGGTGTATATGTACCACAGCTTCCTTATCCATTCATCTGCTGATGGGCATCGAGGTTGCTTCTATGTCCTGGATATTATAAACAGTGCTGCAATGAACATTGGGGTGCACGTGTCTCTTTCAGATCTGGTTTTATAATTTTCTTCAGATATATACCTAGGAGGAAGATTGCAGGATAATATGGTAGCTCTACTTTTAGTTTCTTAGGGAGTCTCCATAGTGTTCTCCATAGAGGCTGTACAAATTTACACTTCCACCAACAATATTCTTGTTGTTGTTCAGTCACTAAGTCATGCCCAACTCTTTGCAACCCCAAAGACTGTAGCACACCTGGCTCCTCTGTCCTCCACTACCTCCCAGAGTTTGCTCAAGGTCACATACATCCGGTCAGTGATGCTGTCTAACCATCTCATCCTCTGCCTCTCACTTCTCCTTTGCCTTCAGTCTTTTTCAGCATCAGCATCTTTTCCAATGAGTTACCATTTCACACCAGGTGGCCAAAGTATTGGAGCTTCATATTAAACATCAGTCCTTCCAATAAATACTCAGGGTTGATTTTCTTTAGGATTGACTGTTTTGATCTTCTTGCTGTCCAGAGGACTCCCAAGAGTCTTTTCCATCACCACAATTCAAAAGCATCAATTCTTTGGTGCTCAGCCTTCTTTATGGTCCAAGTCTCTCATCCATTCCCTCATGGCTCAGTTCGTAAAAAATCCACCTGCAATGCAGGAGACCCTGGTTCGATTCCTTGGTCAGGAAGATCTGCTGGAAAAGGGATAGGCTACCCACTCCAGTATTCTTGGGCTTTCTTGTGGCTCAGCTGGTAAAGAACTTGCCTGCAATGTGGGAGACCTGAGTTTGATCCCTACCCACTCCAGTATTCTGACCCAGAGAATTTCATGGACTGTACAGTCCATGGGGTCACAAAGTCAGTCAGTGAGCGACTTTCACTTTCTCTCATTCATACACGACTACTGGGAAAATCATACCTTTGACTATATGGATGTTTGTTAGCAAAATGATGTCTCTACTTTGTAATATGCTGTCTAGGTTTGTCATAGCTTTCCTTCCAAGAAGCAAGCATCTTTTAATTTCATGGCTGCAGTCAACATCTGCAGTGATTTTGGAGCCCAAGAAAAGAGAATCTGTCACTACTTCCACTATTTCCCTTTTGATTTGCCTTGAAGTGATGGGACCAGATGCCATAATCTTGGTTTTTTGAATGTTGAGTTTTAAGCCAGCTGTTTCACTCTCCTCTCTCATCTTCATCGAGATGCTCTTTAGTTCCTCTTTGCTTTCTGCTATAAGGGTGGTATCATCTGCATATCTGAGGTTATTGATATTTCTCCTGGAAAACTTGATTCCAGCTTATAATTCATCCAGTCCACCATTTTGCATGATGTACTCTGTACTTAGTTAAATAAGAAAAGTGACAATATATAGGTTTGTCATACTCCTTTCCTAATTTTGAACAAGTCCCTTGTTTCATGTCCAGTTCTAACTGTTGCTTCTTGACCTGCATCCAGGTTTCCAGTTCCTTTCTCTTCACACCCTCTCTAGCATTTATTATTTGTAGACTTTTGATAATGGCTGTTCTGACCAGGATAAGGTGATAACCTCATTGTAGTTTTGATTGCATTTCTCTGATAATTAGCAAAGTTGAACTTCTTTTCATATGTCTTTTGGTCATCTGTATGTCTTCTTTGCAGAAATGTCTATTTAGATCTTCTGCCCAGTTTTTGCTTAGCTTGTTTGTTTTTATATTGAGCTGTATCAGTTTTTTATATGTTTTGGAGATTAATCCCTTGTCAGTTGTATCATTTGAAAATATTTTCCCTCATTCTGTAGGTTGTCTTTTCATTTTGCTTATGGTTTCCTTTGCTGTGCAAAAGCCTGTACGTTTGATTAAGTCCCACTTATTCATTCATTATTTCCATTGCTCTAGGAGAGCTGTGATTTATATCAGAGTGCTCTGCCTCTGTCCTTCTGTAGGAGTTTTATAGCATCTGCTCTTACATTTAGGTCTCTAATACATTTTGAGTTTATTTTTACATATGGTATTAGGGAATGTTCTAATTTCATTCTTTTACATGTAGCGGTCCAGTTTTCCTAGTGCTACCTATTGAAGAGACTGTCTTTTCTCCATTGCATATTCTTGCTACCTTTGTGATAGACGAGTTAACCGTAAGTATGTGGGTGCATTTCTAGACCGTCTATCCTGTTCCATTGATCTGCGCATCGGTTTTCATGCCAGTACCATGCTGTTTGGCTTCCCTAATGGCTCAGTGGCAGTTTGCCTGCAAAGTGGGAGATCTGGGTTCAATCCCTGGGTTGGGATGATCCCCTGGAAGAGGGCATGACCACCCACTCCAGCATTCTTGCCTGGAGAATCCCCATGGGCAGAGGAGCCTGGTGGGAAAGAGGTGGACATGACTGCGTGACTCAGCACAGCACACAACACCACACTGTTTTGATTACGATAGCTTTGCAGTATAGTCTGATGTCAGGAAGCCTGAGTTTCTCCTGTTGTTTTTCTTTCTCAAGAATGCTTTGGCTAAGTCATCCGTAGTATGTTGCTAATTTCACTTATATATAAACTATATATTTATACATAATTTTCTATTTTGTCTGATGAAGGTATATTTATAATACTTTCATTATATGTTCAGTCACATGAAAATTATAGCTTTGCACACATTTTATAAGATTATGGCCATGAAAATATACTAATTTCTCTTAAATTAAGCCTGGAATAGGAGCTGGAGATAAAGCTTAAGAAGCCATCAGTGGAAGTCATAGATCTGGATGAATCATAAAACTGAGGGACTGTTTAGAAAGTACATGGTTTAAATTTCCTCTTAGTAATTATGCCAGATAGAATTATCACCTTGTCAAAAATCATCACAACTTGTTTGAATCACAGCTAAAACTAAAATTTCAGGTTTTCACATAATTAGATGTTTAAATATAGGCTCTAGTTTTATAACTTCAGTTCAGTTCAGTTCAGTCGCTCAATCGTGTCCGACTCTTTGCGACCCCATGAATTGCAGCACTCCAGGCCTCCCTGTCCATCACCAACTCCCAGAGTTTACTCAAACTCATGCCCATCGAGTCAGTGATGCCATCCAGTCATCTCATTCTCTGTCACCCCTTTCTCTCCTGCCCCCAATCCCTCCCAGCATCAGGGTCTTTTCCAGTGAGTCAACTCTTCGCATGAGGTGGCCAAAGTACTGGAGTTAACTTGACTATCATTAAATTACAAGAAGGCAGCTTCATAAATATTTAAACAGTAAATATAAAATCCCCTAGTTATACACTTTTTTCATGAGAAATGAATATCTCATGAACAAATATGCCTTCAGATTTCATCTAAAAAGGACAATTTTACAGAGACCAACAAAATGGCTAAAGTAAGAGCAGGCAAACCCTATAAAAATTTTCTTTGTACTGTCCAGCTCCCTCTAAATCATGTCTGTGTGTGTGCATGTGTGTGTGTGTTTGTGTAGATGGCCCTGCTCTAAATCATTTTTATATCTTTATATTAAGAGATTAATAATACTAAGATTGAAATTAGTTATTTTCCTTGATAAATGATGTTTCCTCAAGCTAAAATAATTCATTCCCAAAGAAAATACAATATAATGAGATATTTCTGAGAGTTGTGGCCAAGATGGCAGAGCAGGAAGCCCTAAAGCTCACCTTCTCCTGCAGGCACACCAAAATTGCCACTACTTACAGAAGAGCTATGACCAACCTAGACAGCATATTAAAAAGCGGAGACATTACTTTGCCAACAAAGGGCCATCTAGTCAAGGCTATGGTTTTTCCAGTAGTCATTTATATGTGAGAGTTGGACCATAAAAAAAGTTGAGCTCTGAAGAATTGATGCTTTTGAACTGTGGTGTTAGAAAAGATTCTTTAGAGTCCCTTAGACTGCAAGGTGATCAAACTAGTCAATCTTAAAGGAAATCAGTCCTGAATATTCATTGGAAGGGCTGATGCTGAAGCTGAATCTCCAATACTTTGGCCACCTGCTGCAAAGAACTGACTCGTTGGGAAAGACCCTGATGCTGGGAAAGATTGAAGGCAGGAGGAAAAGAGGACAACAGATGGTTGGATGGCATGACTGACTCAATGGACATGAGTGTGAGCAAGCTCCAGAAGTTGGTGAAGGACAGGGAAGCTTGGCATGCTGCAGTCCATGGGTCACAAAGAGTCAGTCATGACCAAGGGACTGAACTGAATTGAACTGACAACTATTTATAAGGACAACCTGAAGGCTAGCAGAAGAGATTTTTCACAGATAATGGTGTAAAGAATAAACCACAATAAAATAGGTAGGAAGGCTAGAGGTGGTATGATCAGCACCCATACCCCTGAGTCAGCAAGCAACAAACAGGAGGAATATCACAGCTGTAGAGGTTCTTCCCAAGGAGCAAAGAGCCTAAGCCCAACCCACATTACACTTCCTCGCTTGAAGGCTGTAGACCAGGAAGATGAGCCCTAGGACGTCTGGCTCTGAAAATGAGCAAGGCCTTATGTTTGTGAGAACTGAAAGGCAATAAGAAACAGGCTTTACTTTTTAAAGGCATGCACAAAATCTCACATGCTGTGAGTCCCAGCACAGAGGTAATAGTTTGACAGAAAACTGGGTCAGACCTGCTTGCAGATATTGGAGAGCCTCCTGCAAAGGCAGGAGGCAGTTGGGACCTCCCTTGCTTATGGAGATTCTAGCTGCTATTTGGGAAGCTCAGTACCTCAATGACACTGTCACTGACAAGCATCATTTTAGAATTCTCAATCAGTCTTATTGGCACTGAAGGCTTGCCCCACCCAATAGCAAGTCTGAAGCAGCCGCACATCCCCAGGCCAGCCAGCCAGCCAGCCATGTGGGGACCCAACCCACTACTCGGGCCCATGGCTACCACACAAGCAAGGACTTCATATCCAGCTGACTCAGGGTGCAGCCTCACCTACCAGCATGCCCACAGGAGTCACCCCTACCACAACAGAAGGGAAAATGCAACCCACAACCCACAAATCATATTGCTCTGGTGACATAGAGGAATGTGCTGCTGGGCCCCACAGGATGTCTATTTACAAAAGACCACTTCTCCAAGATCAGAGATGTAACTGACCTTCCTAATACATAGAAATAGATAGAGAATTAGGCAAAATGAGAAGATAGAGGCATATGATCCCTAAAAAAGGACAAGACCAAAATCTCAAGAAAAGAAGTAAATGGAGATAAGTAATCTACCTAATAAGAGATCAAAGTAATGATTATAAGATACTCACCAAACTGGTGAGTAGAATGGAAGAATACAATGAAAATTTTAAGAGTTAGAAAACATAAAAAGAACCAAACAAAACCGGAAAAACACAACAAAAGATTAAAAATATAGAAAGCATCAACAGTAGATTGGAAGATACAGAGGAATGAATCAGTGATCTGGAACACAAAATAGTGGAAATTACCCAAATTGAACCAAAACAAAATTTGTAATGGGGATACTTTGAGACCTCTGAGACAATATCATTTGCATTATACATGGTTCCAGGAGAACAGAAAGGAAAAGGGGCAGAGAAATTATTTGACACAATAATAGCTGGAAATTTCCCTGACCTGGGGAAGAAAATAGACATTCAGGTATAGGAAGTACAGAGTCCAAAGCAAGAGCAAACCAAAGAGGTTGACACTAAGACATCCTGCAATTTAAACGGTAAAAATTAAAGGGGTATCTTAAAGCCAGCAAACGAAGAACAACTAGTTACACACAAGGGGATTCCCATGAGGCTATTAGCTAACTTTGCAGCAGAAATTTTGCAGTCTAGAAAAGAGGGGCACAATATATACAAAGGTCTGAAAGGGAAAAACAGACCTAAAACCAAGAATATTCTTTTCAACAAGGCTATCATTCACATTGGAAATAGAGACAGAATTTCGCAGAAAAGCAAAAGCTAAAAAGAGTTCAGCACTGAACTGGTATTATAAGAAATATCAAAGGGTCTTTCGTAAGTGGAAACGAAAAGGCCGCAACTAGAAATAGAAAGTTAGCAAAGGAAAAAAATATCTCATCAGTAAATGCAAACGTAACAGTAAAGTCAGTGGATCAACCATACATGTGTGCTGCTGCATACATGAGACTCATTTCACATCTAAAGAGACACAGGCTGAAAGGAAATGTATAGAAAGAGGCATTTCATGAAAATAGAAACAAAAAGAAAGTCAAGGGAACATACTTAGAAAAAACTGACTTTAAAACAAAGTCTGTATAAAGGACAAAGACATTGAATAATGATAATAAATCCATTTAATAAGGAGATATAGTGATTGCAAAAATATATGTACCCACTATATGAACACCTAAATACATAAAAAAGCAAACATTAACAAATATAAAGGGTGAAATTGATAATGATGCAATAATAGTAGGGGACTTTAATGCCCCACTTATGTCAATTCTCAGATCAGACAGAAAATCAATAAGGAAATTCTGACCTTAAATGACACATTAGACCAGATAAAATTGATAAATAGATACAGTACATTCCATCCAAAACCAGCAGAACTTTTAAAGTGCAAACGAAATATTCTCCACAGTGGATCAGATGCTAGGCTCAATAAATTTAAGATGTCTGAAATCATATCAAATATCTCTTCCAACCACAAAGACAAGCGATTAGAAACAACTACAAGAAAAAACTTTGAAAAACAAAAACATGTGGTTGCTAAACAATAGGATACTAAACAACCAATGGGTCTTTGAAGAAATCAAAGAGGAAATGGAAAATTGCCTGGAGATAGAGGAAAACAAAGGCACAAAAATCCAACATTTGTGGGATACAGCAAAAGCAGTCCTAAGAGAAAAATTTATAGCTCCACCAGCCTGCCTCAGGAAACAAGGAAAACCTCAAATAAACTCTCTAACCTTATACTTCAGGAACTAGAAAAAGAACAAACAACAGCCAAAGGTAGCAGAAGGAAGAAAATAGCAAAGATCAATGGAGATAAATGAAATAGAAAATAAAAAACAATAGACAATATCAGTGAAACTAAGATCTGGTTCTTGAAGATATAAATAAAATTAATAAATCTTTAGCCAGATTCATCAAGTGAAGTATCATACTAAGTGAAGTAAGTCAGAAAGAGACAAATATCATATGATATAGCTTATATGCAGAATCTTTAAAAAGGGATACAAATGAACTTAATTACAGAATAAACAGACGCACAGACTTAGGTTGGGTTGTGGGCAGGGATAGATTGGGAATTTGGAACTGACATGTACACACTGATATATTTAAAATATATAACCAACAAGGACCTACTGTATGGCACGTGGAACTCTGCTTAGTATTCTGTAACAACCTAAATGGAAAAATAATTCAAAAAGGAATAGACACATGTATAGCTGCATCACTTTGCTGTACATCTGAAACTAACACATTATTAATCAACTATGCTCCAATATAAAATTAAAATTTTAAAAATATAGAATAAAGGAGAGCAGGCCCCTTGCCAAAATAAAATGAGAAAGAAAAGTTACAACCAATGCCACAGAAATACAAAGGATCATAAGATATTAACAAAATTATACCCCCCAAAAATTAAACAATCTAGAAGAAACAAATTCCTAGAAACATGCCATATCCTAAAAATGAATCAGGAAGAAATAGAAAATATGGACAGACCTATTACCAGTAATGAAATTGATTCAGTATTTTTTAAATTGCCAATAAGCAGAAGTCTATGACCAGATGTCTTCAAAAATGGATTCTACTAAACATTTAACAATTAATACCTATTCTTGTCAAACTAAGATAAGCTTCTAAACTCATTCTACAAGACCAGCATCATCCTAATTCCGAAACCAGACAAAGACACCACAAAATAAATACTAAAATAATAGGCCAATATCACTGAAGAAAAGATATACAAAAATACTCAGCAAAATATCAGCAAATTATATTTAATAATACATTTAAAAGATCATGCACATGATCGGGTGGGATTTATCCCAGGGATGTAAGGATGGTTCAATATCCACAAATCAAACAATGTGATATGTCACATTGATAAATTAAAAAATTAAAACCTATGATTATCTTAATAGAGGCAGAAAAAGCTTTAGAGAAAAATCAACATAGATTAATGATAAGAACTCTCAACAAAGTAGGAATAGAAGGAATGTATCTCAACATAGTACAGACTATATTCGACAAACAAATAGCCAACATCATACTCTACCATGAAATAGTGAAAACATATTTTTAAGATCAGGAGCAAGACAAGGATGCCAACTCTTGCCGTTTTAGTCAACATAACATTGCAAGTCCTAGCCATAGCGATCAGACAAGAAAAATAATGCATACTGGAAAGGAGGAAGAGGTAAAAATGGCATAGTTTGCATATGACATGATACTTTATATAGAAAATCCTAAAGACGCCACCAAAACCTATTAGAATTAATGAATGAATTCAGTGGTATACAAAGTTAATATGCAGAATCTGTTGTGTTTCTAGGCATTAATAAAAACTATCAGAAAGAGAAATTGAGATAACTATTCTTACAATTATATCAGAAAGAATAAATTACCTAGGAGTAAATCTAACCAAGGAGGTAAAAGAGGTATATCCTGAAAAATAAGACATAGATGAAATAAACTGAAGATACAAATGGAAATATATACAATGAAAACAAAAGCAAAAATAAACTAATGGGACTATAAAAATCTAAAAAGCTTTTGCACAGCAAAAGGAACTATCAACAAAATGAATAGGTAGCCTAGTGAGTGGGAGAAGATATTTTCAAATGATGTATCTCATAAGGGGTTAATATTCAAAATATACAAAGAACTCATGCAGCTCAACAATGAAAAGCAAACAAACAAACTAGAAAATGAGCAAAAGGTCTGACAAAATTTTTTTCCAAAGAAGACATACAGATGGCCAACAGACACATGAAAAGATTCTCAGCATGACTAACCATCAAGAAAATGCATGTCCAAACCACAATGAGATATCATTTCACACCAGTCAAAATGGGTCTAACCAAAATAACAACAAACAATTGTTGACAAAGAAGTGGAGAAAAAGGAGGCCTCACACAATGTTGGTAGGAATGTAAATTGGTACAGCCACTGTGGAAAACAGTATGAAGTTACATCAAAAAATTAAAATTAGAACTGTCATATTATCCAGCAGTTTCACTTCTGAGTATTAACCTGAAGAAACAAAAACACTACTTTGAAAAGATTATGCACTTTAGTGTTCATAGCAGTATTATTTATAATAGCCAGTGGAATAACCTAAGTGTCTACCATAGATTAATGAATAAAAAAGATGTGGTATAAACATATAATAGACTATTAGTCATAAAAATAAAATCTTATATTGACATAGAAAGACCAAGAGAGTACTACACTAAATGAAAAAAGTCAGGGAGAGAAAAATAAATACCAAAACAAAAGGAAAACAGATCATAGATACAGAGAACAGACAAATGTTATCAGAAAGGAGAAGGATAGAAGGCTGGACAAAACAGATAAAAGGATTAAAAGGTAGAAATCTCCACTTATAAAATAAATAAGCCACAGGGATGTAATAGCATAAGGAATATGGTCAATAATGTGATAAGTTGGTGTGGGGACCAATGATTGATAGACTTATCATGGGATCACTTTGTAATGTATGCAAATGTCAAATCACTGGGTAGAAACCTGAAACTAACAGAATAAGTCAACTATATTTTAATAAACATAAACAGTTTCAGTATTAAAATAAGGTACCACTCAGCTCATCACAAGTTCATAATTATGCATAAAAGGTAGCTAACTTTTGTGTTTAAAGGAATAAAAGAGATGTTATCCCTTACACAAGAAATTACTCTGCTATCCAACAAACTATGCTTAATCTCTGGCTGCTTATGGGGTGTGAGTTTGTATGACAGGCCCTAGTTAAACCTGGTAACACACAAGCAAAGCAGGCAATCTTGGGTCTAGGTTTTAGGGACCAGACTGAGTCATGCAGGGCTATTAGCTGAAGGGCATAGGCAAGTCCATTCCAAGAAGTCAAGTGTAAGCACAAGAGGTGCAGCAACAGACCTGAGACTTAAGCGGCCTTGTAGCTCAGTCGGTAAAGAGTCTGCCTGCAGTGCAGGAGACCTGGGTTCGATTCCTGGGTCAGGAAGATCCCCTGGAGAAGGAAATGGCAACCCACTCCAGTATTCTTGCCTGGGGAATCCCATGCACAGAGGAGCCTGATGAGCTACTGTCTGTGGGGTTGTAAGAGTCGGACATGCCTAAGCATACAGCACATGAAATAAGAGATAGCAGACGAGGCAAGAGGTCAGGAACCAATCAGGAAATGGACTACCCCAGAAAGGAAAAAAATGATAGGATCAACTCTAGGGTCCACAGCTACTAGTGTTTTTGGTGCTGGCCACATGAAACCAGAGATATTAGATTGGCTGAGTTAATGGCTCAGGGCATGGTCAGACAGTAGAAATGTCAACAAACACATAAAGCAAAATCTAAAAGCTTCCCTTTTAGAAAATCAGGTTTCTTACTATATCTAGGAAAAGATTTAGTTGGCAGCCATATGGCCCATCCCCTTTCCCAACAATCACCCCCTGAAAAAAGGAACATTTTAAGTATTCATTATGAAACTAAACCTTCTAAGAGTTATCTTCGCCAAGTTGGACCCCTTCCCTCACCATATCCCAAGGAAACCTCATATGCCCTGTCTCTTATACAACAAAGTTCTTGGAATTTGTTCTTTTATATTGGCATGTGAACAGTAATACTTTAAAATTCTCAATTAAAGACTATCAAAGATACTCTAGAAACATTAAATGTCCTAATTTCAACTCCTTAATAGCAAGTAGAAATGAAATCCAAATGTTTGACCAGATAAAATTCAGGATAAAAATGTTCACTATGCCTGAGATGTTAATAAAGAAATGAAATGGAACATGATTTTATTTGACCTGAGGTAAAACTTTGAGGTTTGTATAATTCCATGAGTATTACTTTTTCTCTTACTATTTAGTAAGGTCAAAATATAAGGCAAATGGTTAATGAGGTACTACAAAATCACTTTTTATCTTCACTTTACTGCTAACTTTTTCTTAATTTTATTTTTATTTTTAATTATTACAGTTTCTCAATTCAAAAATTTCTAGTATTTTACACTTTGGCTTTTCTGAAATCAGAGTCTTTCTTAAAATCCACATGAATATTTATTGCAAATATTCTTTTTTCCAGCTTCTTTTAACAGCTTCTAAGCTGTTACTAATTTGAAATTGCTTCTTAGAATTGAATTAAGAAACTACAGCATTAAAAAACTGTAATAGACATAAAAAAACAAACTTAAGAAGACATATCTAGGTTAGTGAATAAATCCTAAATTTTGCTACAGAGAATCTGCTGATGTGCAGCTTTAGGTAGTTGTTTGGATAGTAGATTGAGTACATACATTTATTTTCTCTGCTTCCCTCGATTTCATTAAAATCATATCAAAATGAAAAAAAACCTTCTCCAGGGGATCTTCCTGACTCAAGTATCAAGCCTGGGTGTCCTCTTTGCAGGCAGATTCTTTACCTTCTGAACCACTAGGGAATCTCTCTAAGAAGCATATCAAATCATCTCTTTACCTCTGGGCTCAGATCAAGTGTAAAAGCATATGACCCAAGGACAAAGGGAAAAGGAAAAAAAATGCCAATCACAAAATTTCAGAAGCTATAAAAGAGATGGATAAGTAATAACTGGCTTAGCAGTAGCAAAACCAAGTCATAAAAGGTAACTCTTAAGCCAGGTAGGAAAAATAAAGAAAATTCACATTGCAAAACCTTAAAAGCACAGGAATTGAAGACATCATCAGGTTCTTTTAGAGGAAGATGATAGGGTAAAACTGAAGGGTGATTGAGTTAAAGGGGAAAAAAGCAAACAAATAAGCAAACAAAAAAATGGTTTCTAATATACTAGCACAGATAAGAGAAATTACAGACATTTTATAAAAGAAGAAACAATAGGATGCCTGAAAAAAAATGTCTTGGAAATTGAAACCTTGGTAAGTATAGGGAAAGCAAAGTTTAGGAAGTATCCCACGAATTGAAACAGAAAGATTAAAAACTGGAAATAATATAAGTGAGAAAATTAGAGGATTAGCCCAGAAGTCCTGACATCTAAATAATAGGAGCTTCAGTAAAAGAGACAATAGAGGGAAAATATTATAGCTAAAGCAATTCAAGAAAATTCTAAGTAAAGCGTAAAGTGAAGTCACTCAGTCGCATCTGACTCTACGAAACCATGGACTGTATTGTGACCCCATGGACCATAGCCTGCCAGGCTCCTCTGTCCATGGGGTTTTCCAGGCAAGAACACGGGAGTGGGCTGCCATACTGAATGATAAAAACTTCTTTTCAGATTGAAAGTACACACATAGTGCCTAATATAATGAGTAGAG